>CAUPSL010001077.1:0-62615 GCA_963514005.1 Raja brachyura
GAGGACGGAGATATGTCTAAATAACAGTGGTGCTGCTGCAAGCAGTTGCAAATTCAATGGATATATTTAAGGCAGAGAGGGACAAATTCTTGATTAGAACGGGTGTCAAAGGTTTGGAGAGAAGGCAGGAAAATGGGATTAGGAGGCAGAGATCAGCCGTGATTGAACGGCGGAGTGGACTCGAAGGGCCGAATGGCTTAATTCTACTCCCATAACTTGTGACCTTGGAATTTCTGCCATTTTGGGACATATGTTAATAAAACACTCTTGATTTGGCCCGACACCTCCGCTCGGTTCGCACTAACCAACCTGATCTCCCGGTGGCTCAGCACTTCAACATAGAAACATAGAAATTAGGTGCAGGAGTAGGCCATTCGGCCCTTCGAGCCTGCACCGCCATTCAAAATGATCATGGCTGATCATCCAACTCAGTATCCCGTACCTGCCTTCTCTCCATACCCTCTGATCCCCTTAGCCACAAGGGCCACAAACTCCCTCTTAAATATAGCCAATGAACTGGCCTCAACTACCCTCTGTGGCAGAGAGTTCCAGAGACCCACCACTCTCGGTGTGAAAAAAGTCCTTCTCATCTCGGTCCTAAAGGATTTTCCCTTATCCTTAAGCTGTGACCCCTTGTCCTGGACCTCCCCAACATCGGGAACAATCTTCCTGCATCTAGCCTGTCCAACCCCTTAAGAATTTTGTAAGTTTCTATAAGATCCCCTCTCAATCTCCTAAATTCTAGAGAGTATAAACCGAGTCTATGCAGTCTTTGTTCATAAGACAGTCCTGACATCCCAGGAATCAGTCTGGTGAACCTTCTCTGCACTCCCGCTATGGCAATAATGTCCTTCCTCAGATTTGGAGACCAGAACTGTACGCAATTCAGATTTGGAGACCAGAACTGTACCTCAACTCCCCCTCCCATTCCGAATCCGACCTTTCTGTCCTGGGCCTCCTCCGTGGCCAGAGTGAGTCCCACCGCAAATTGGAGGAGCAGCACCTCATATTTCGCTTGGGTAGTTTACACCCCAGCGGTACGAACATTGACTTCTCCAATTTCAGGTAGTCCTTGCTTTCTCCCTCTTTCCCAGCTCTCCCACAGACCACTGTCTCCGCCTCTTCCTTTCTTCTTCCCACACTCCCCCCCCCCCCCCCCCCCCACATCAGTCTGGAGAAGGGTCTCGACCCGAAACGGCACCTATTCCTTCCCTCCATAGATGCTGCCTCACCCGCTGAATTTCGCAAGCATTTTTGTCTACTGTGATTTTTTACAGAGCATCCCTGGCAGTCTGCGCAATATAAAATTGGCCTCTAAAATCACCTTCACGCTTTTCCTCTCTCACGTGGACGTGCGCCCTCTAGTGTGGGTGACACCTCCACCCCGGGGAAGAGACTGCGATAATGCAACTGTGACCGCAGTTACCTGTACACTCCAGCAACACGTCCCCGTCACTCAGCCTCCACACATACGCCATGTCATCCTCACCCCCAGACACGGCCAGGGTGTTGGTCTTGTGGTCCAAACTCAAGCAGAATACAGCCTCTGAAAAAGAACAAGTCACACCGAGTTAGACAAAAGCGCTGGAGAAACCCAGCGGGTGCAGCAGCATCTATGGAGCGAGGGAAATAGGCAACGTTTCGGGACGAAACACCTTCTTCAGACTCGGTTCGCGTTAACCAACCCGACCACCCGGTGGCTCAGCACTTCAACTCCCCCCCACCCATTCCGTATCCGACCTCTCGGTCCTGGGCCTCCTCCACGGCCAGAGTGAGCAACACCGCAAATTGGAGGAACAGCACCTCATAATCCGCTTGGAGAGTCTGCATCCTCATGGCATGAACATTGAATTCTCTCAATTCTGTTAACCCTTGCTGTCTCCTCCCCTTCCCACCTCTCACTCAGCCCTCGGGCTCCCCCCCCTCCCCCGACGCACTGAAGCTCGGTGCAGCCAACGCCAAGGTTCGGTGAGGGAGGGCCACAGTCTAAGGTCCTTCCGCTGCGGGACATGTGGGGCACAGTATGGTGGAGACGCCCCTCAAAATAAGGGAAGGTATCCCATGCCGGGGAGCCACACGAGTGGCGGATCGATTCGCGAAATTTGAGAAATGTATATAGACTGTATGGAACAATTTGTATAGCCTCCGAAAATGTCGGATGGATTTTTCGCACGGTTGATGTATTGTATATATTTATTACTTGAATAAAGTCTATTTTGAAATATAAATTTTTTTTTTAAAAGTGGGGATCGAGCAGAGGTGTTGGGCGAAGCGAACGCCAAGCCTACGCTTGGTCGTTCTTAAACACCAAGTCACACCGAGTCACAACTGCAGATACAGCGTCACTCACCGTTCCCCTCCCGCCTCTAGGGGGCGGCGCAATGGCGCTGCTGGTAGAGCGGCTGCCTCACGGCACCAGAGACCCGCATTCCATCCTGACTTACGGACCATTCGGCCCAGCGAGTCCGTGCCGACCAGCCATCCCCACACACTCGCATTATCCGACACATTTATGGCCCCGACCACGGGTGAGCAAAGGACGAGGACTGACTGAACTTCCACCACAGTGAAGAATGCTTTTTTTTTAAAATTTTCAAAACAGACTTTATTCGGGAAATAAATACATACAATACATGATCCTTACAAAACCTCATCCGACATTCTCGCATACAATACAGTTTCCCCAAATCACAATTTTCATCCCCCACCCTTCCCACTCATGTGGCCCCCCGGCATGGAATCACTTCCCTTATTTTGAGGGGCGTCTCCACCGCACCGTGCCCCCCATGTCCAGCAGCGGAAGGTCCCAAGACTGTGGCCCTCCCCCACCGAGCCTTGGTGTTGGCTGCACCGAGCTTCAGTGCGTCCCTCAGCATGTACTCCTGCAGTCTGCAGCGGGCCAGTCGGCAACATTCCCCGACGGACATCTCGCTCCGCTGGGAGGTGAACAACGCTCGGGCAGACCAGAGAGCGTCTTTCACCGAGTTGATGACCCTCCAGCAGCACTCGATGTCAGTCTCTGAATGTGTCCCTGGGAACAGTCCGTAAGTCACAGAGTCCTCTGTGACGGAGCTGTTCAGAATAAACCGTGACAGGGACCTCTCCAGACTCTCTTTGCGAATCCACACTCTGCGAAGAGGTGGGCAACCATCTCCTCTCCATATTCCCCTCCCACACTCCCGCAATACACAATAGGATTTAACACAAACATCCACCGCAGCATTCTTCACTGTGTGGATGTTTGTGTTGAACTCTATTGTGTATTGTGTGTTCTTTCTAAGTGCATCGCTGCTGGCAAATTCATTTCACTGCACCTTCGGGTGTATGTGACGAATAAAATTGACTTTGACTTTGACTAGAGACAATTATTTACAATTGTACCAGGCCAATTAACCTACAAACCTGTACGTCTTTGCAGTGTGGGAGGAAACCGGAGCACCCGGAGGATACCCACATAGAATCATAGAAAATAGGTGCAGGAGTAGGCCATTCGGCCCTTCGAGCCTGCACCGCCATTCAATATGATCATGGCTGATCATCCAACTCAGTATCCCGTACCTGCCTTCTCTCCACACCCCCTGATCCCTTTAGCCACAAGGGCCACATCTAACTCCCTCTTAAATATAGCCAATGAATTGGCCTCAACTACCTTCTGTGGCAGAGAATTCCACAGACTCACCACTCTCTGTGTGAAAAAAGATCTTCTCATCTCGGTCCTAAAAGACTTCCCCCTTATCCTTAAACTGTGACCCCTTGTTCTGGAGTTCCCCAATATCAGGAACAATCTTCCTGCATCTAGCCTGTCCAACCCCTTAAGAATTTTGTAAGCCTCTATAAGATCCCCCCTCAATCTCCTAAATTCCAGCGAGTACAAGCCGAACTCCTGGTTCGTCACATGGTCCTGGGGAGAGCGAACAGATAGAACCCGTAGTCAGGATGGAACCCGGGTCTCTGGCGCTGGGAGGCAGCAACTCCCCCCCCGCCAGTACACAAGACAATAATAAATCTGAACGTTCACAATCAGCGTGCCGTCAATGCGAAAAAATCCACTTTGAAGCGATTCTCAGCCCACACTTACCCAAGGCCCGCGATCCGCCCTCCCCAGCAGACGGAAGATGAGTCCCGACCCAAAACGTCACCCGTCCTTTATCTCCAGAGATGCTGCCCGACCCGCTGAGTTACCACCCCTACAATGGGGCAGAGTGAGCAAACCATAGAAACGTTTCACTTACTTGTGTGCCTGGTGAACGTGAGATCGCTGTCATCCTGAACCACCTCCATACTTTCCTCATCCTCCGTCTCCCACTGGCCCTCATCCTCCCCCTCCTCCACCTCGTCGGTCGCGTCACCTGCGGGAGACGACGAGATTGAAAGGAAGGTTTAACTTTGCTATTAAATCCCTCTGCAGTTGTACAGAGCCCTAGTGAGACCACACCTGGAGTATCGTGGGTTACACAAAAAGCTGGAGAAACTCAGACTGAAGAAGGGTCTCGACCCGAAACGTCGCCTATCTCCTTCGCTCCTTAGATGCTGCTGCACCCGCTGAGTTTCTCCAGCTTTTTGTGTAACCCTCGATTCTCCAGCATCTGCAGTTCCTTCTTTAACACCTGGAGTATCGTGTGCAGTTTTGGTCCCCTAATTTGAGGAAGGACATTCTTGCTATTGAGGGAGTGCAGCATGGGTTTAGAAGGTTAATTCCCGGGATGGCGGGACTGTCATATGCTGAGGGAATGGAGCGGCTGGGTTTTAACACTCTGGAATTTAGAAGGATGAGAGGGGATCTCATTGAAACATATAAGATTGTTATGGGCTTGGACACACTAGAGGCAGATGTGTCAGGAGGCAGGAAGGATATTCCCGATGTTGGGGGAGTCCAGAACCAGGGGCCACAGTTTAAGAATAAGGGGTCGGCCATTTAGAACGGAGACGAGGAAACACTTTTTCTGACAGAGAGTTGTGAGTCTGTGGAATTCTCTGCCTCAGAGGGCGGTGGAGGCAGGTTCTCTGGATGCTTTCAAGAGAGAGCTAGATAGGGTTCTTAGAAATAGCGGAGTCAGGGGATATGGGGAGAAGGCAGGAACGGGGTACTGATTGGGGATGATCAGCTATGATCACATTGAATGGCGGTGCTGGCTCGAAGGGCCAAATGGCCTCCTCCTGCACCTATTGTCTAAATGGAGATGGATAGGTTCTTGATTAGTACGAGTGTCAGGGGTTACGGGGAGAAGGCAGGAGAATGGGGCTAAGAGTGAGAGATAGATCAGCCATGATTGAATGGCGGAGCCGAATTGCCTAATTCTACTCCTAGAACCTCTGAACATGTACCAAGATTCAGTGAAAAGCCTTGGTGATGCATGCAAATCTAACAGACCAGATAATACTGGAGTAACTCAGCGGGGGGGGCAGCATCGCAGGAGAGAAGGAACGGGCGACGTTTCGGGTCGAGGCCCTTCTTCGGACTTCAGCCTCGCTCGCTGAGTTACTCCAGCATTTTGTGTCTACCTTCGATTTAAAGCAGCATCTGCAGTTCTTTCTTCTTAAGATTGATGGGACTAGGGGAAAATAAATGGTCGGCACGGACTGGAAGGGCCGAGAAGGCCTGTTTCCATGCTGTAATTGTTATATGGTTAATCCATTTTAAAATAAGGCTGTAAGGTAACAAAATGTGGAAATGTGAAGGGGTCTGAATGCACTGTAATGCTCAGCATAGTAGCCTATCAGTTCCATAGACAAAGTCAATGGGTAGATGTGAATCGGACAGTACCCTGGCTTATGGAAGGACCGTTCAGAAGCCTGATGCCAGGGGGGAAGAAGCTGTTCCTGAGTCTGGTGGTGCGCACTTTCATCCGATGATGTGTGTTTAATTTGATGTACCTTCTGCCTGTCAGGCGATGGAATGACCAGGGTAGGACATGTCTTTCCCGAGGACTGGATGGTGGGGAGTCTGGTCTTTGCGATGAACTGGGTTACATCTACAACTCTGCAATTTCCTGCGCTCTTGGACAGAGCTGTTCCCAAACCAAGCTGTGGTGCATCTCGACAGTGTGTTTTCTACGGTACTTTTTTCCACAGGGAATGAAGATTTAAGAGACCATAGGACCCCAGTCCAAGTCCCAACTACACCCCATCCATCCTCACCCCCCCCCCCCAAATCTCCTTCCCAACCACCTCACTTCCCCCTAAATACCCCACATGCTCCCCTTCCTCCCTCCCTCCCCTCCTTCCCTACTCTCTCCTCCTTTCCGACCCTTTCCCCCACCTCCATCTTTCCCTACCCTCCTCTTCCCTCATCCCCCACTCTCTCCGCAATATCAAGCCTCCTCTCTCCCTATACCCCCCAGTCCCCTATATCCCACTCTCCATCCCCTCCCTCCCTATACTGCTCCTACCCTACCCTATACTCCCCTCATCCTCCCCCCTTCTCTCCCCTATCACCTTCCTATTCTCCATCCCCTCCCTCTCTATCCCACTCCCTCCCCATCCCCCTATCCACAGTCCCTCCTCCCCTCTCCTAACCCCCCTCCCTATCCTCCATCCCCTTTCTACCTCCCATTCCTCCATCCCCCTCCCTCCATCTCTACCCCATCCCATATCCACTCTCCCTCCCCCTACTCTCCATCTCCCTCTCACCTCCTATCCCCCTCGGTCACCCTCACCTGCCGCCTCCTCATTCCCGCTCAGCTCGATCACCTCCACGATCTCCTCGCCTTCGTGCAGATCCAGCTGGGGGCTCGACTCGGGTTCCGTCATCTCCACCTGCACTGATTAGCGCAGCAACTAGTACACTAGTGCTGTAACGAGTACACTAGCACTGTAACCAGTACACTAGTGCTGTAACTTGCACACTGGTGCTGTAACTAGTGCACTGGCGCTAGAACTTGTACACTGGTGCTGTTACTAGTACACTCCCGCTGTAACTAGTACAGTGGCACTATAATTAGTACACTCACGCTATAACTAGCACACTATCGCAATAACTAGTACACTGGTGCTATTAGCACTCTGCCGCTATACCAAGTACACTAGCGCTATAACGAGTACACTAGCACTATAACTAGTACTCCAGCACTATAACTAGTACACTGACTAGTGCACTGGCGCTATAACTAGTACACTGGCACTAGAACTAGTACACTAGTGCTGTAACTAGTACACTAACGTTATAACTAGTACTCCAGCGCTATAACTAGTACACTAACGTTATAACTAGTACTCCAGCGCTGTAACTAGTACACGAGCGACCCGGCCGCAGATGTCAGCGCCTCACGCATGCGCCGATCCGCCCCGCCCCGGGTGAGTGACAGCGGCGCTGACCAATGGCAGCCGGGACAGGCCGGTGTCGTCACACATGTCAGCCAATGGGCGTCGGGGGGGAGGCGCGCACCGCGCGGGGCCTGCTGGGGGATGTAGTCCGCCCCCGCTGGGGAATTAAACGGAATTCACCTCCGCTGCAGCTCGCCCCGGCCCCGGCCCCGGCCCCGGCAATCACTGCCCGCAACCGCAAACACGGGCGGGAATCAGGCCGAGTGGACGCCGCCGGAGCCCGGTCTCCGCTTCTGTTTATCCAGGTCCGTACTACAACTCCCGCCAGGCCTTGCGGCGGCGGCAGGCTGTGCGCATGCGTGCGGGGCAAGCCGGGATCGAGGAGGACCGCGATGGCGGCGGCTTGGAGGACCGGGTCGTTGCTGCGAGGTAAATGCCCCCGCGAGGCCCTTCAGCCCGTCCTGTCTGCTGTCCACTACGGGGGGGGGGGGGGGGGGGTGACAGACAACAGGTGCAGTACAGGCCATTCGGCCCTCCAGCCAGCACCGCCATTCAACGTGATCATGGCTGATCATCCACAATCAGTACCCCGTTCCTGCCTTCTCCCCATATCCCCTGACTCCACTATCTTTAAGAGCCCTATCTAGCTCTCTCTTGAAAGTATCCAGAGAACCGGCCTCCACCGCCCTCTGAGGCAGAGAATTCCACAGACTCACCACTCTCTGTGAGAAAAAGTCACCGTTCTAAATGGCTTAATCCTTATTCTTAATCTGTGGCCCCTGGTTCTGGACTCCCCCAACATCGGCAACATGTTTCCTGCCTCTAGCGCGTCCAAGCCCTTAATAATCTTATATGTTTCAATGAGATCCCCTCTCATCCTTCTAAACTCCAGAGTGTACAAGCCCAGCCGCTCCATTCTCTCAGCGTATGACAGTCCCGCCATCCCGGGGAATTAACCTGGTGAACCTACGCTGCACTCCCTCAATAGCAAGGATGCTGCCCCTCCTGGGATCACACCATTCCCAGCCAACCATCAGCCTATCTGGGAAACTGCCTCCCTGCCCCGAGGTCACCTTTACAGATACGTAGATACAGCATAGAAACAGAGTCCCACCGAGTCCATGAGTGAAGAAGAGGGTTACACAAAAGGCTGGAGAAACTCAGCGGGTGCAGCAGCATCTAAGGAGCGAAGGAGATAGGCGACGTTTCGGGCCGAAACCCTTCTTCAGAAGAAGAGTCTTGACCCAAAACATCACATATTCCTTAGCTGAAGAAGGGTCTCAACCCGAAACGTCGCCTATCTCCTTCGCTCCTTGGATGCTGCTGCACCCGCTGAGTTTCTCCAGCTTTTTGTGTAACTACCTATTCCTTTTCTGTGTAGGAATGAACGGCAGATGCTGGTTTAAATCAAAGGTACACACAAATTGCTGGTGTAACTCAGCGGAGAGGCAGAATGCTGCCTGTCCCGCTGAGTTACTCCAGCACTTTGTGTCTACCTATTCCTTTTCTCCAGAGATGCTGCCTGACCCACTGAGTTACTCTCCCCTTCCCTCTCTCTCCCACAGCCCACCCTCTCCGCCTCTTCCTTTCTTCTTCTCGCCCCCCCCCCCACCCCCACATCAATCAGAAGAAGGGTCTCATCCTGAAACGTTACCGACGGTGCTGGCTCGAAGGGCCGAATAGCCTACTCCTGCACCTATTGTCTATTACTTTGCTTCATAGATGCTGCCTCACCCGCAGAGTTTCTCCAGCGTTTTTGTCTATCACTGAGTTACTCCAGCATTTTTTTTTAATATAATTTTTTTATTAGCGATAACCAATTTTCAATGTTTAAAACTGAGTTATAAACATCAACTTAATTCAATGTTTGTACATAACACACTAATGATTATTATCTTTTTTTTTTTTTGAAAATAAAAGTGAGTAAAGAAAAATACCATTATTAATCAATAAAATTATAATTCCGTAATAATTAGTTGGTATAAGAGAAAAAGGAAAATGAAGAAAAAGAAAAAAGACAAAAAAAGTGAGAGAAAAAAAAAAAGAAAAAATATTATATGTATATATA
Source organism: Raja brachyura (assembly GCA_963514005.1). The sequence goes on from CAUPSL010001077.1 coordinate 9,332, forward strand.
AATGAAAAACCACACTATATATTGTAAATAAAACAACTACAAATAATAATATCAATAAAGACATGCATATATCCTAGTATACAAATGAATTATTTTCATCAAATCCCGCAGGGTGCCCGTCGAGCCGTGATGCCAAGAACAGCTACTTCTCTAAATACTGTATATATGGAGACCATATCTGTTCAAAAGAATTATACTTGTCCAGAAGGACAAATCTAATTCTTTCCAAGTCTAACGTCTCCAACATCTCTGATGCCCACATTTTAATTGTTGGGGATAATGTTCCCTTCCAAAATTTCAATATTATTTTTTTCCCTAATATCAAACAATAATCAAGGAAATTTCTTTGATCCAATGTTAATATCAAATTAGACTCAGGAATTCCCAATATTATTAACTTTGGATCAGGGTCTAGTTGAACTTTAAGAACTTCAGAAATAACTTAAAAAATTTCTGTCCAATAATAATTCAATTTAGGACATGTAACAAAACTGTGTGTTAAATTTGCTTCTAAATTCTTACATTTATCACAAATAGAGGAGAGATTAGGAAATATACTATTTAATTTAGTTTTCGAATAATGTAATCTGTATAATACTTTAAATTGTATTAATGTATGTCTAGCATTTAACGAGCACCGATGCATTCGTTGTAAATAGTTACTCTAGCATTTTGTGTCTACCTATTCCTGTCCCACTGAGTTACTCCAGCATCTTGTGTCTGCCTATTTCTGTCCCACTGAGTTACTCCAGCATCTTGTGTCTATCTTCAACCATCAATTACTCCCGTACACAGATAGACACAAAGTGCTGGAGTAACTTAGCCGGCCAGGCAGCATCTCTGGAGAAAAGGAATAGATTAGCTTTCGGGTCGGAACCCTTCCAAAGTTCTACCCTACACACGAACAAGTACTTTGACTCACAATGCCTGTGTCCAGCAGACACAAAATGCTGGAGTAACTCAGCGGCTCAGGCAGCATCTCTGGAGAAAAGGAATCGGTGATGTTATGTATCTTCCGAGTCATAGAGTGACACAGTGTGGAAACAGGCCCTTCGGCCCAACTTGCCCACACCGGCCAAAAAATGTCCTGACTACACTAGTCCCACTTGCCTGCGCTTGGTCCATATCCCTCCAAACTTGTCCTATCCATGTATCTGTCTAACTGTTTCTTAAACAATGGGATAGTCGCAGCCTCAACTACCTCCTCTGGCATACCTTGAGAGAGGGTCTGAAGAAGGGTCTCGACCCGAAACGTCGCCTATCTCCTTCGCTCCTTAGATGCTGCTGCTCCCGCTAAGTTTCTCCAGCCTTTTGTGTACCCTACCTCCTCTGGCAGCTCGTTCCATACACCCACCACCCTTTATGTGAAAAGGTTACCCTTTGGATTCCTATTAAATCATTTCCCCTTCATCTTAAACCTCTGTCCTCTAGTCCTCGATTTCCCTACTCTGGGTAAGAGATTCTGTGCATCCTCTGTTCCCCATCTCCTTCCTATTCCCCATCTACCCGATGCCAATCTCTTATCTGCCTTCACGTAATTCATCTGTAGTTTCCTCTACCATTTAGAGAGAAAAAGTTCCCCCTGAGGTCCCTCTTAACTCTAAAGATTCAAGAGAGTTTATTGTCATGTGTCCCAGATAGGACAATGAAATTCTTGCATTGGTGCAGCACAACAGGATATTGTAGCCATAAATACAGGTCAGATCAGTGTGTCTATCTCTATATATATATATGTTTGTGTATGTACATATATATACATACACAAACATCAATAAACAGATAAAGTGCAATAGGCTGTTATAGTTCAGAGTTTGTTTGAAGCTGTGTTTAATAGCCTGACGGCTGTGGGGAAGAAACTGTTCCTGAGCCTGGATGTTGCAGATTTCAGGCTCCTGTACCTCCTACCTGATGGCAGCGGAGAGACAAGTGTGTGTCCAGCATGGTGTGGGTCCTTGATGATGCTGCCAGCCTTTTTTGAGGCAGCGACTGTGATAGATCCCCTCGATGGTAGGGAGGTCAGAGCCGATGATGGACTGGGCAATGTTTACAACTTTTTGCAGCCGTTTCTGCTCCTGGACGCTCAGGTTGCCGTACCAAGCCACGATGCCGTACTCTTCCCTCTCAACTTAAACCGATGCCCTCTAGTTTTACAGTCCTATGCCGTTGGAAAAAGTCTGTGGGTGTTCACTTTATCCATGTTTCTCATGATCTTGTACACCTCAAAAAGATTACACCTCAGCCTCCATTAAAGATCTGGAATACAATAGACTCACAACTCTCTGTGTGAAAAAGTATCTCCACATCTCCGTTCTAAATGGCTTACCCCTTATTCTTAAACTGTGGCCCCTGGTTCTGGACCCCCCCAACATCAGGAACATGTTTCCTGCCTCTAGTGCGTCCAAACCCTTAATAACCTTATATGTTTCAATAAGATCCCCTCTCATCCTTCTAAACTCCAGAGTGTACAAGCCCAGCCGCTCCATTCTCTCGGCATATGACAGTCCCACCATCCCGGGAATCAACCTTGTAAACCTACGCTGCACTCCCTCGATAGCAAGATTGCCCTTCCTCAAATTAGGGGACCAAAGCTGCACACAATACTCCAGGTGTGGTCTCACTAGGGCCCTGTACATCTGCAGAAGGACCTCTTTGCTCCTATGCTCAACTCCTCTTGTTATAAAGGCCAACATGCCATTCGCTTTCTTCACTGCCTGCTGTACCTGCATGCTTACTTTCATTGACTGATGAACAAGGACCCCCAGATCCTCTTGTACTTCACCTTTTTCCAACTTGACACCATTTAGATAATAATCTGCCTTCCTGATTTTGCCAGCAAAGTGGACAACCACACATGTATCCACATTAAAATGCATCTGCCCACTCACCCAAGAGTGAGAAGGGAAAGATGTAATAGGAATAAGAGGGGCATTGTTTTCACACAACGGGTGGTAGGTTCATTGAATGATCTACAAGAGGATTACACAACAAGCCGGAGAAACTCAGCGGGTGCAGCAGCATCGAAGGAGCGAAGGAGATAGGCGACGTTTCCGGCCGAGACCCTTCTTCAGAGCTACAAGAGGAGGTAGTTGATGGTACAATAACAACATTAAAAAAATATTTGGACTGGTATATGATTAGGACAGGTTTCAGAGGGATATGGGCCAAACGTGGGCAAGTGGGACTGGTGTAGATGGGACGTGTTGCTGGTCATGAACATGTTGTGCTGAAGAGGGCGTTTCCGTGCTGTGTGACTCGATGACTGGTGGAATCTCGAGCAAAACACAAAGTGCTGGAGGAACTCTGCAGGTCAGGCAGCATCTGTGGAGAGACAACGTTTTGCGTTCGGACCCTTCTTCGGGCAAAGGGGACTAGCTTAGATGGGAGATAGACACAAAATGCTGGAGTAACACAGCGGGTCAGGCAGCATCTCTGGAGTAGGATGGGGACCCACAGTCCTGTTTATATCAAAGGGTCGATGGTTGAAAGGGTCAAGAGCTTCAAATTCCTGGGCGTGCACATCTGTGAAGATCTTTCCTGGTCCGAGAACACAGATGCAATTATTAAGAAAGCTCATCAGCGCCTCTACTTCCTGAGAAGATACGGAGAGTTGGTCTGTCAAAGAGGACTCTCTCTAACTTCTACAGGTGTACAGTAGAGAGCTTGCTGACTGGTTGCATCGTGGCTTGGTTCGGCAACTTGAGCGCCCTGGAGAGGAAAAGACTCCAAAAAGTGGTAAACACTGCCCAGTCCATCATCGGCTCTGGCCTTCCTTCCATCGAGGGAATTTATCACAGTCGCTGCCTCAAAAAGGCTGGCAGCATCATCAAGGACCCACACCACCCTGGCCACACACTCATCTCCCTGCTACCTTCGGGTAGAAGGTACAGGAGCCTGAAGACTGCAACGACCCGGTTTAGGAATAGCTACTTCCCCACAGCCATCAGGCTATTAAACCTGGCTCGGAACCCTGAACATTAATATCCCTCCATCTGTTATTTGCACTTTATTAATTTATTAAGTCATGGGTGTATTTATGTATAGAATTGTAGTCAATGCCTTCTATGTTCTGTTGTGCTCTGCAAAGAAAGATTTTCATTGTCCTGTCAGGGACACATGACAATAAACTCTTTTGACTTTGACTTTGACGTTTGAACATGTTTGGAAGTAAAGTTCCTGTTCATGTTAAGACTGAAGAAGGGTCTCGACCCGAAACGTGACCCATATCATATTTCTCCGGAGATGCTGCCCAACCCCTTGACTTACTCCAGCATTTTGTGTCTATCTTCAGTGTAAACTATTCTATATTTCCTTGATCAGCATCTGCTTTGATCTGTCGTTTTCACACCTTAATCTTCCATATCTCTAGACTCCCTCTCCCCTGACAGTCTGAAGAAGGGTCTCGCCTCGAAACGTCACCCATTCCTTCTCTCCAGAGATGCTGTCAGGCCCGCTGAGTTACTCCAGCATGTTGTGTCTTCGGTGTAAACCAGCATCTGCAGACTGGATATCTTGGTGGGCACAGTGGTGCAGCGGGTAGAGCTGCTGTCTGTCGGGGTGTCGGTCAATAACACGCTGTGATTTGCTTCCCCCCCCCCGCAGGTTGCTGGTTCGGCCGCGCCATTGCCGGCCCTGGCACCGGCTCTTGCCACGCCCCGCCCTGCCGTGGTCGCCCGGCAACAGGCATGCCGGCACTCGCCGATAGATCCATCCACTGTAACCGCGGAAGCGGACCGGCACTGCGAGCACAGGAGCCCCCGGGCGGTCCGGAGTCTCGGCTCCCAGAGTACATCCCACAGCGTCGAGCCAAGAACCCGATGGGCAAGATCGGGCTGGCCTGGTGAGGCTGGCAATGGCGTGGGGCCGGAGGGGAGGGGAGGGGAGGGGAGAGGGTTGCAGCTTGCTGTAGGATAGTTTAGTTTAGAGATAGAGAGTGGAAACAGGCCCTTCGGCCCACTGAGTCCGCACCAACCAGCGATCCCCGCACACTAACACTATCCTACACACACTAGGGACCATTTACATTGACACCAAGCCAATTAACCTGCAAACCTGCACGTCTTTGGAGAGTGGGAGGAAACCGAAGATCTTAGAGAAATCCCACGCAGGTCACAGGGAGAACGTGCAAACTCCGTACATACATTAATACCAACATACCCACAACCAACATACAAAGTAAAACAGATACATTGCCCTCCATAATGTTTGGGACAAAGACCCACCATTTATTTATTTGCCAACGGTGATGGAAAGACTAGGTGCTGAGAGCTCTCTTATACCTGCATGAAGGAGGCAATTAAACACACCTGAGCAACTACAAACACCTTGTGAAGCCATGTGTCCCAAACATTATGGTGCCCTGAAATGGGGGGACTATGTCTAAACACAGCTGTAGTTTCTACATGGTGAAACCAAAATATATTAAAATGGCCTTTATTAAAATCTGGCAATGTGCACTTTAACCACATGTGATTTTGTTTTCTATTACAAATCTCAAACTGAGGAGTATAGAGGCAAATAAATAAATGAAGGGTCTTTGTCTCAAACATTATGGAGGGTGCTGTATATTCTTAAATATCAAATATACGGAATATTTTATAACTGTAAGAAATATGTAAGATTATTAAGGGTTTGGACACGCTAGGGGCAGGAAACATGTTCCCGATGTTGGGGGACTCCAGAACCAGGGGCCACAGTTTAAGAATAAGGAGTGAGCCATTTAGAACGGAGACGAGGAAACACTTTTTCTCACTGAGAGTGGTGAGTCTGTGGAATTCTCTGCCTCGTGGAGGGCGGTGGAGGCAGTTTCTTCTTCTTCTTGCGTATGGCGTGCACAGCCTAAAGTTGTCGGACAACTTGTTCTACAGAATGGCCTACTCCTGCACCTATTTTTCTATGTTTCTATGAAGGGTTGAATGGCCTACTCCTGCATCTATTGTCTATAAGATAAAATTAACTTTTGGTTCAAAAACAGCACCAGTTGACCATCACTCCCCGTCTGTGACCCCCTCCCCCCGCCCCGTCCCGCCCCGCTGCAGGTTGTTTGGGCTGCCGACGGGCGTCATCAGCTTCGTGCTGGTCAAGCGGGAGGTGGACAAGAACCGCCTGAAGCAGGTGCAGGCCCGGCAGAGGATGAAGGTCGCCAACGAGGGTGAATACCGGAGCGAGAGGTACCGTCAGCACAGCGCCACCAGCAGGACGGACTGAGGGGCAGCTTCTGACCACCACATCTCCCCCTCCCCTGGACAATCAGCCCCCTGGAGCTCTGCTTCACTCAACTCCCTGGGGAAGGGGAGTCGGAGTGCTGAGCCACCAGGTTGGTGGTACGTCAGTCTGAAGAAGGGTCCCGACCCGAAACCCCATCTACCTGTTCTCCACACCCCCCCCCCCCCGCCCCCCACAGGTGCTGCCTGACCCACTGAGTTCCTCCAGCACTTTGTACTTTGTTCATGATTATAGCTCCTTGTGTTACCTGTTTAGCTCCAGAGAACACTGAAGTTGCCACTTCCGCTGTGCTTGCAGTGAATCTACAGCCAATATTGCTTCTCGGATGTAATTATTTACATAGTATGATTATAATTAAAGTGTAAATTTGTTTTGAGACAGGGTTTGTGAATATTTACTTTGCAACTCCACTGAAGACGCCCAAGTTTAACTTGTTCATTCATTCGGCTAAATCATTCACCTGTTCTGTATTAGGGCCGGCACGGTGGCGCAGCGGGTAGAGCTGCTGCCGCACAGCGCCAGAGACCCGGGTTCCATCCTGTCTACGGGCGCTGTCTGTACGGAGTTTGTGCGTTCTCCCCGTGGCCTGCGTGGGGTTTTCTCCGGGCGCTCCGGTTTCCTCCCACACTGCAAAGACGTGCGGGTTTGTAGGTTAATTGGCTTTGATGTAAATGTAACTTGTCCCTAGTTGTGTGTGGGTATGTAGCGCCCCCCCCCCCCCCCCCCCCCCCCTCGATCATGACTGACCATGGGTGATGCATCCCAGTGAGCAGGTGATGTGTGGCCGGATGCAAACCTGGGCGATGTCATATGCTCTCATAGCAAAAGGATTTGAGTATAGGAGCAGGGAGGTTCTACTTCAGTTGTATAGGGTCTTGGTGAGGCCACACCTGCAGTATTGCGTACAGTTCTGGTCTCCAAATCTGAGGAAGGACATTCTTGCCATAGAGGGAGTGCAGAGAAGGTTCACCAGACTGATTCCTGGGATGTCAGGACTGTCTTATGAACAAAGACTGCATAGACTCGGTTTATACTCTCTAGAATTTAGGAGATTGAGAGGGGATCTTATAGAAACTTACAAAATTCTTAAGGGGTTGGACAGGCTAGATGCAGGAAGATTGTTCCCGATGTTGGGGAGGTCCAGGACAAGGGGTCACAGCTTAAGGATAAGGGGGAAATCCTTTAGGACCGAGATGAGAAGGACTTTTTTCACACAGAGAGTGGTGGGTCTCTGGAACTCTCTGCCACATGAATGGCGGTGCAGGCTCGAAGGGCCGAATGGCCTACTCCTGCACCTATTTTCTATGTTTCTATGTCCCTAGTGTGTGTGTAGGATAGTGCTAGTGTGCGGGGTGATCGCTGGTCGGTGCAGACTCGGTGGGCCGAAGGGCCTGGGTATGCAATGTATCTATAAACTAAACTGAAACTATAATCTCCCTACATCACCGTCGATATCTCTCATTTACCTTTGCCCTGACTCTCAGTCTGAAGAAGGGTCTCGACCCGAAACGTCACCCATTCCTTCTCTCCACAGATGCTGCCTGACCCGCTGAGTTACTCCAGCTTTTTTTTGTGTCTACAGTTCAACCCAGCATCTGTAGTTCCTTCCTGCACGTTTCAAACAGTAACCAGGGGGTCACGATCTTAATGTTTACATTAACATAGAAACATAGAAATTAGGTGCAGGAGTAGGCCATTCGGCCCTTCGAGCCTGCACCACCATTCAATATGATCATGGCTGATCATCCAACTCAGTATCACGTACCTGCCTTCTCTCCATACCCTCTGATCCCCTTAGCCACAAGGGCCACATCTAACTCCCTCTTAAATATAGCCAATGAACTGGCCTCAACTACCCTCTGTGGCAGAGAGTTCCAGAGACCCACCACTCTCTGTGTGAAAAAAGTCCTTCTCATCTCGGTCCTAAAGGATTTCCCCCTTATCCTTAAGCTGTGACCCCTTGTCCTGGACCTCCCCAACATCGGGAACAATCTTCCTGCATCTAGCCTGTCCAACCCCTTAAGAATTTTGTACGTTTCTATAAGATCCCCTCTCAATCTCCTAAATTCTAGAGAGTATAAACCGAGTCTATGCAGTCTTTATTCATAAGACAGTCCTGACATCCCAGGAATCAGTCTGGTGAACCTTCTCTGCACTCCCTCTATGGCAATAATGTCCTTCCTCAGATTTGGAGACCCTGTAACACCCAGTCAGCACCAAAGACCGTCTATTAAATGACCATGACACCCTGACCACCATAAATTGGAGGAGCAGCACCTCATATTTCGCTTGGGTTGTTTACACCACATCGGTACGAACATTGACTTCTCCAATTTCAGGTAGTCCCTGCTTTCTCCCTCTTTCTCCTCCCCTTCCCAGCTCTCCCACAGCCCACTGTCTCCGCCTCTTCCTTTCTTCTTCCCACCCCCCCCCCCCCAACCCCCGCATCAGTCTGAAGACCCGAAACGTCACCCATTCCTTCGCTCCATAGCTGCTGCCTCACCCGCTGAGTTTCTCCAGCATTTTTGTCTGCCTTTGATTTTTCCAGCAACTGCAGTTCTTTCTTAAACACTGTGATAATTGTGTTTGTTGTAAGCCCTTGTCATTAGAAACGCTTCCTTGGCTCCAGTGGGTGAGAGGTGGAATGTAGCATTGTGCAAGTCCTCTTGTTGCGAGCCGTTTACCTTAGCAGTTCATTGTCTTCAGTCTATTTACTTTGGTTCTGGCTACACCTCACTGTCCATGTTCCCACAGGATTGCCACAAGGCAAACGTGATGATCGCATTTATATTCACCCTGGGAGAGATCCTCACAATCCCACACCCAACCAACCCCCAGCTAATCTCACAATCAATGGTCTAACATGGATCGGACAGGTCTGGAGGGATATGGACCAAAGGCGGGCAGGTGGGACTAGTGTGGATGGGACATGTTGGGCGAGCTGGGCCGAAGGGCCTGTTTCCACACTGTATCATTAACCCGGGGAACCCGAAGAAAACTCACGTGGTCACACAAGGAGAACGTACAAACTCCACACAGACAGCACCCGTGGTCAGGATGGAACCCGGGCCCCAGGCCCGACAAGGCAGCAACTCTACCGCTGCGCCACCGTGTTTCCATGCTGGACTGCTCGATGACTCCAGCGATCGTTCAACCAGCTTATCCAAGAGGTGCAGGCTCGAGGGGCCAAATGACCTCCTTCTGCACCTATTTTCTATGTTTCTAAGAGAACAATACAATCCAATACCATTTATTGTCATTTGAACCTCATTGAGGTTCAAACAAAATTTGGTTTCTGCAGTCATACATACAAGAAAAGAACCAAGACACGACATAATTTACACAAACATCCATCACAGAGAATCTCCTCCTCACTGTGATGGAAGGCAAAGTCTTATCTCTCCCCTGCACTCCCCATTCTTCTCCCGATGTCAGAGTCAAAGCCCCCGGCGGGCGATGGTAAAGAAGTCCCGCGGCCATTAAGGCAGCAACGGGCGATGCAAGGCCGTGCTCCGGGTCTTGATGTTGGGGCCCCCGGCGGGCGATGGTAAATAGGTCCCGCGGCCATTAAGGCCTCACCGGGCGATGCAAGGCCCCGCTCCGGGTCTTGATGTTGGAGCCCCCGGCGTGCGCCAGCAAGTCCCGCGGCCATTAAAGCCGTGTCGGGCGATGTAAGGCCCCGCTCCGGGTCATTTTCAACCCCGCAACTCGGGCGGGAGAAGGTGCCGCCGCGGGAACTCCGAAAAGCGGTCTCCCACCAGGCACCCGCGAGCTCCCGGTGTTACCGTCCACCGGCCTGCAGCTGGAGCCTCCGAATCTCCGGGGTCGGGCAGCAGCAGCACGCTACCACAGCTCCTCCCGTTCCCAACTCGGCCAGCCCCATGACGGTGAGTAGTCTGCAGGCTCCGTGACTGGAGCCCCAGGTCCGGTTGGAGGCCGCTCCACGGTGCTAGGCCCCAACGGCAACGGAGACCCGACAGAGAAAAGGTCGGGTCCTCCGTACAGGGAAAAGATTTTAAAAGTTTCCCCAACCCCCCACACACATATCCAGCTAAAAAAAAACACTAACTAACTAACTACACTCAAAAGAGACAAAAAATAAAAAAAGACAGACGGACTGCAGGGGCCGCTGCGACGAGAGTCGGGCCGTCCACCGAAACGGTGAGAGTCCTTTGGCAATGGGATTTGTTTTGGATTGGTACAGGGTTAAAGGATTGCTGAGGCTCTAAGGTGCTGGTCCGACTGCACTTGGAATATTGTGAGCAAATTTGGGCCCAATATCTGAGGAAGGATGTGCCGGCTCTGGAGAGGGTCCAGAGGAGGTTTTCACAAACTTCACAAACATGGCCACATGTTGACGATTGAGATATATTTACAACAGCAGGGGGAAGCGCTGAGCTACAATCCAGTCAAACTCAAGATATGCTGGAGTAACTCAGCGGGACAGGCAGCATCTGTGGAGAGAAGGAATGGGCGACGTTTCTGGGCCGAGACCCTTCTTCAGACTGAGTGTCAGGGGAGAGGGAGACACACAGAGATATGGAATGGCAAGGTGTGAAAATGAGAGATTAAAGGGGACGAATGCAGAATAGATCATTGGTCGACAAAAATGCTGGAGAAACTCAGCGAGTGAGGCAGCATCTACGGAGCGAAGGAATAGGTGACGTTTTGGGCCGAGACCCTTTTTCTGACTAGATAGGTCAATGTTAGCTATGGGAACATGAGAATGAGGTATACAAAGATAAAATTTAATCAGAAAGACAGTGTTGGGAGAACTAGGGTGGGGGAGGGATGGAGAGAGATGGAAAGCAAGGGCTATTTGAAGTTAGAGAAGTCAATGTTCGTACCGCTGGGGTGTAAACTGCCCAAGGGAAATATGAGGTGCTGTTCCTCAAATTTGCGCTGGGCCTCACTCTGACAGTGGAGGAGGCCCAGGACAGAAAGGTCAGTGTGGGAATGGGAGGGGGAGTTGAAGTGCTGAGCAACCGGGAGATCAGGTTGGTTAACCATATAACAACCATATAACAATTACAGCACGGAAACAAGCCTTCTCGGCCCTTCCAGTCCGTGCAGACCATTTATTTTCCCCTAGTCCCATCTACCTGCACTCAGACCATACCCCTCCATTCCCTTCCCGTCCATATACCTATCCACTTTACTTTTAAATGTTAAAATCGATCCTGCCTCCACCACTGCTGCTGGAAGATCATTCCACACAGCCACCACTCTCTGAGTAAAGAAGTTCCCCCTCATGTTACCCCTAAACTTCTGTCCCTTAATTCTCATGTCATGCCCTCTTGTTTGAATCTTTCCTACCCTCAATGGGAAAAGCTTATCCACATCAACTCTGTCTATCCCTTTCATCATTTTAAAGACCTCAATCAAGTCCCCCCTTAACCTTCTGCGCTCCAAAGAATAAAGACCTAACTTGAGATCGAGCGACTGCCATAGAGAGAGTGCAGAGAAGGTTCACCAGACTGATTCCTGGGATGTCAGGACTGTCTTATGAACAAAGATTGCATAGACTCGGTTTATACTCTCTAGAATGTAGGAGATTGAGGGGGGATCTTATAGAAACTTACAAAATTCTTAAGGGGTTGGACAGGCTAGATGCAGGAAGATTGTTCCCGATGTTGGGGAGGTCCAGGACAAGTGGTCACAGCTGAAGGATAAGGGGGGAATCCTTTAGGACCGAGATGAGAAGGACTTTTTTCACACAGAGAGTGGTGGGTCTCTGGAACTCTCTGCCACAGAGGGTAGTTGAGGCCAGTTCATTGGCTATATTTAAGAGGGAGTTAGATGTGGCCCTTGTGGCTAAAGGGGATCAGAGGGTATGGAGAGAAGGCAGGTACGGGATACTGAGTTGGATGATCAGCCATGATCATATTGAATGGCGGTGCAGGCTTGAAGGGCCGAATGAGTTACTCCAGCACTCTGTGAAACGTCACCTATCCATGTTCTCCACAGATGCTGCCTGACCCGCTGAGTTACTCCAGCACTCTGTGAAACGTCACCTATCCATGTTCTCCACAGATGCTGCCTGACCCGCTGAGTTACTCCAGCATTTTGTGTCTATCCAGTGTACATCAAGGGAATAACGTTTAGTGCAAGATAAAGTCCGATCAAAGATATTCCGAGATATGAGAAGGTCCTGACCTCCCAGCTACCAAAGAGGTAGATGGGAGGTCAGGACTGCTCTCTAGTTGGTGAGAGGACGGTTCAGTTGCCTGATAACAGCCGGGAAGAAACTGTCCCTGAATCTGGAGGTGTGTGTGCGTTCGTTTTCACACTTCTGTACCTCTTGCCCGATGGGAGAGGGGAGAAGAGGATGCATCGACACCGACCAGCGTGCCCCATCTACACTCGGCAAGCCTGCCGGCGTTGGGCCCTTATCCCTGTCCACATTTCGACATTGTACACCTCACACTCCAAAGACGTGCAGGTTTGTAGGTTAATTGGCTTGGTATTAAATGTAAACTGTCCCTGGTGTGCGGGGATCGCTGGTCGGCACGGACTCGGTGGGCCGAAGGGCCTGTTTCCGCGCTTAGTTCTCTAAACTAAACTCAAAACGTTTCCTGTGCATGTAGACACGATATCTTGTGGCCGCATCAGCAGATGTTTCCTGCGCTGGGGAAGATAGGCAGAAATAATAAGACGTCAGAAATTAAAATGAAAGGCACTAACTCTCGGTGGAGTGGGCCGCTGGAGGCCCCGCAGCAGCCTGGGCCTCCATTAGTGTGCAGGGAGGAACTGCAGATGCTGGTACATACCGAAGATAGACACAATGTGCTGGAGTAACTCAGCGGGTCAGGCAGCATCTGTGGAGAACATGGATAGGTGACGTTTCACAGAGTGCTGGAGTAACTCAGCAGGTCAGGCAGCATCTGTGGAGAACATGGATAGGTGACGATTCAGGTTGGGACCTTTGCGACCAGTCCCGACCAAAATCGTCACCTATTCCTTTTTCTCCACAGATGCTGCCTGACCCGCTGCTCACCAGTCAGCGCAGAGATTATACATGATCACAATCGAGCCGTCCACCGTGTGCTGGTGTAGCAACTGCAGATGCAGGTTTACGCCAAAGACAGGCACAAAGTGCTGGAGTAACCCAGCGGGACGGGCAGCATCTCTGGAGAACGAGGAATGGGCGACGTTTCGGGTCGAGTCTGAAGAAGGGTCTCGACCCGAAACGTCACCCACTCCTTCTCTCCACAGATGCTGCCTGACCCGCTGAGTTACTCCAGCACTCTGTGAAACGTCACCTATCCATGTTCTCCACAGATGCTGCCTGACCCGCTGAGTTACTCCAGCACTCTGTGAAACGTCACCTATCCATGTTCTCCACAGATGCTGCCTGACCCGCTGAGTTACTCCAGCACTCTGTGAAACGTCACCTATCCATGTTCTCCACAGATGCTGCCTGACCCGCTGAGTTACTCCAGCACTCTGTGTCTTTCCGGAGCTACGTTAGACCGGGCGCCGCTCCTAAAGGCCGAGCGTGAGATCAGATGTGGCCTGCGGCTGCACGGAGTGGCGGTGGAGGTCACTGCCAGACCAGCCCAGTGCCGTCGCCAGGACGACCGGCCTTTAGGCCAAGTTGTGACTACATTTTCTCAAAACTTTAAACACTGAAGGGTACAAGGTGGTGTCTAAACTGTGGCGACACAGCATGTGCCGGCTCTGGAGATGGTCCAGAGGTTTACGAGAATGGTCCCAGGAGTGAGTGGGTTAACATATGATGAGCGTATGTCAGCACTGGGCCTGTACTCGCTGGAGTTTAGAAGGATGAGCGGGGAACCTCATTGAAACTTAAAAACAGTCAAAAAGTCAAAAGAGTTTATTGTCATGTGTCCCTGACAGGACAATGAAAATCTTTCTTTGCAGAGCACAACAGAACATAGAAGGCATTGACTACAATTCTATACATAAATACACACATGAATTGATAAATTAATAAAGTGCAAATAGCAGATGGAGGGATATTAATGTTCAGGGTTCCGAGCCAGGTTTAATAGCCTGATGGCTGTGGGAAGTAGCTATTCCTAAACCGGGTTGTTGCAGTCTTCAGGCTCCTGTACCTTCTACCCGAAGGTAGCAGGGAGAAGAGTGTGTGGCTAGGATGGTGTGGGTCCTTGATGATGCTGCCAGCCTTTTTGAGGCAGCGACTGTGATAAATCCCCTCGATGGAAGGAAGGTCAGAGCCGATGATGGACTGGGCAGTGTTTACTACTTTTTGTAGTCTTTTCCTCTCCAGGGCGCTCGAGTTGCCGAACCAAGCCACGATGCAACCAGTCAGCAAGCTCTCTACTGTGCACCTGTAGAAGTTAGAGAGAGTCCTCCTTGACAGACCGACTCTCCGTAATCTTCTCAGGAAGTAGAGGCGCTGATGAGCTTTCTTAATAATTGCATCTGTGTTCTCGGACCAGGAAAGATCTTCACGGATGTGCACGCCCAGGAATTTGAAGCTCTTGACCCTTTCAACCATTGACCCGTTGATATAAACAGGACTGTGGGTCCCCATCCTACTCCTTCCAAAGTCTACAATCAGTTCCTTGGTTTTGCTGGTGTTGAGGGCCAGGTTGTTGTGCTGGCACCAACTTACTGAATAGTGAAAGGCTTGGGTAGAGTGGATGTGGAGAGGATGTTTCCACTAGTGGGAGAGTCTAGGACCAGAGGTCACAGCCTCAGAATTAAAGGACGTTCCTTTAGGAAAAAGATGAGGAGGAATTTCTTTCGCCAGAGGATAGACAGTTGGATAGACTGATGGGACTGAAGACTGATAAATCCCCAGGGCCTGAAGGCTGATAAATCCCCAGGGTACTTAAGGAAGTGGCTCTAGAAATCGTGGATGCATTGGTGATCATTTTCCAATGTTCTATAGATTCAGGATCAGTTCCTGTGGATTGGAGAGTAGCTAATGTCATCCCACTTTTTAAGAAGGGAGAGAGAAAACAGGGAATTATAGACCAGTTAGCCTCACATCGGTGGTGGGGAAGATGCTGGAGTCAGCTATAAAAGATGAGATAGCCGCACATTTGGATAGCAGTAACAGGATCGGTCCGAGTCAGCATGGATTTACGAAGGGGAAATCATGCTTGACTAATCTTCTGGAATTTTTTGAGGATGTAACTGGGAAAATGGACAAGGGAGAGCCAGTGGATGTAGCGTACCTGGACTTTCAGAAAGCATTTGAGAAGTTCCCACATAGGAGATTAGTGGGCAAAATGAGGGCACATGGTATTGGGGGTCGAGTGCTGACATGGATAGAAAATTGGTTGGCAGACAGGAAACAAAGAGTAGGGATTAACGGGTCCCTTTCAGAATGCAGGCAGTGACAATGCTGCTAATGCAGCTAATAATGATTTAGATGAAGGGATTCAAAGTAACATTAGCAAATTTGCAGAAGACACAAAGCTGGGTGGCAGTGTGAACTGTGAGGAGGATGCAATGAGAATGCAGGGTGACTTGGACAGGTTGGGGTAAGTGGGCAGATGCATGGCAGATGAAGTTTAATGTGGATAAATGTGAGTTTATCCACTTTGGTGGCAAAAAATAGGAAGGCAGGTTACTATCTAAATGGCATCAAGTTGGGAAAGGGGGAAGTACAACGGGATCTGGGGGTCCTTGTACATCAGTCTATGAAAGTAAGCATGCAGGTACAGCAGGCAGTGAAGAAAGTTAATGGCACAT
This sequence comes from Raja brachyura, assembly GCA_963514005.1. The sequence goes on from CAUPSL010001077.1 coordinate 25,244, forward strand.
TGGCCTTCATAACAAGAGGAGTTGAGTATAGGAGCAAAGAGGTCCTTCTGCAGTTGTACAGTGCCCTAGTGAGACCACACCTGGAGTATTGTGTGCAGTTTTGGTCTCCAAATTTGAGAACGGACATTCTTGCTATTGAGGGAGTGCAGCGTAGGTTTACAAGGTTAATTCTCGGGATGGCGGGACTGTCATATGTTGAGAGAATGGAGCAGCTGGGCTTGTACACTCTGGAATTTAGAAGGATGAGAGGGAATCTTATTGAAACATATATGATTATTAAGGATTTGGACACGCTAGACGCAAGAAACATGTTCCTGATGGGAGAACCAAGGGCCAGATTTGGGAATAAGGGGTAGGCCATTTGGAACGGAGATCAGGAAACACTTTTTTACCCAGAGAGTTGTAAGTCTGTGGAATTCTCTGCCTCAGAGAGCGGTGGAGGCCGGTTCTTTGGATGCTTTCAAGAGAGAGCTAGATAGGGCACTTAAAAATAGCGGAGTCCTAGAAAACATAGAAACATAGAAAATAGGTGCAGGAGGAGGCCATTCGGCCGTTTGAGCCAGCACCACCATTCATTGTGATAGGGGATATAACCATATAACATATAACAATTACAGCACGGAAACAGGCCTTCTTGGCCCTTCCAGTCTGTGCCGACCATTTATTTTCCCCTAGTCCCATCTACCTGCACTCAGACCATACCCCTCCATTCCCTTCCCGTCCATATACCTATCCACTTTACTTTCAAATGTTAAAATCGATCCTGCCTCCACCACTTCTGCTGGAAGATCATTCCACACAGCCACCACTCTCTGAGTAAAGACGTTCCCCCTCATGTTACCCCTAAACTTCTGTCCCTTAATTCTCATGTCATGCCCTCTTGTTTGAATCTTCCGTACCCTCAATGGGAAAAGCTTATCCACGTCAATTCTGTCTATCCCTTTCATCATTTTAAAGACCTCAATCAAGTCCCCCCTTAACCTTCTGCGCTCCAAAGAATAAAGGCCCAACTTGTTCAACCTTTCTCTGTAACTTAGTTGCTGGAACCCAGGCAACATTCTAGTAAATCTCCTCTGTACTCTCTCTATTTTGTTGACATCCTTCCTATAATTAGGCGACCAAAATTGTACAGCGTACTCCAGAATTGGTCTCACCAATGCCAATGGGGAGAAGGCAGGAACGGGGTACTGATTAGGGATGATCAGCCGTGATCACATTGAATGGCGGTGCTGGCTCGAAGGGCCGAATGGCCTCCTCCTTCGCATTTTGTATTGTGTCTATTGTTATGGGGAGAAGGCAGGAGAATGGGGTTAGGAGGGAGACGTAGATCAGCCATGATTGAATGGAGGAGTAGAATTGATGGGCCGAATGGCCTTATCACTTAAGGCTCTTATGTACCAGCTCAGTATGGTCTACTTTGTACTTAATATGATTGTACCCAATAGTAAGATTATCTGTAGTAATCAGTAAATACCTATTGTAGGTATGTTACAAAACTTACCTTTAGCGGTGCTGCAGTTTTGCCGCTGGCCGTGTGCGCGACTTTGGCGCCTTTAAGGGGGGGGGTGGGGTTAAAATGCGGTTTCCCCCTTGCCTTCCGGAGCTTTATTTTCTCGGAGTGCAATCTATTTCTGGAGATTCGTTCCGACTGCCAGTAAGTCCGTTTTTTAATAAATGGCCCGACTACTTCATCACTGCAGTAAAATAAAAATTAGCTCCTAATGCCGTGAACGCCGACAACGGGACGGATTTTACGTAGGGGACAGGTAAGTGAAAGCTGTTTATTTTTACATATAAACTTGCTTTTTTAGGGGACTTTAATCAATATTTCATGTTGCAAAACGGTGATTTAGTCCCCATACGAACCGGCAGAATTTTTCCTGCCGATATTGGGTTTAAATTCACCGCAACCGCAACGTTCCAATCCATCGCATTCCAGAAAATCCCACTCGTAAGCTGTTTAAAATGCCCATTAATTTACAGGCATTAAACACTGAATTCCTTCAATTTGGCCTATAAATTAATGACAATGAGATTTAAAAATCATGTTATATTGTGAATTATTGTGTGACTGTTAATTGGACACTTAGGCTTTAAATTTTTTTTTTTAATTTTCTTAAGAGATGGATAGATGTTTAGATCTAGTAATTGAATTTTGTAATTGGCTACAATTGGGTAACCAACTAATTATATGCTTTAATTTCAGGTCATCCAAGTAAGATTGTTTCATATTTGTTTCAGAATGCTTCAATCTATGATAACTGAAAATTTCTTTCAGTTCTCTTAATTTTTAAGGAAGTTATGGGTTTTTGACTGTCCTTGATCACAACTTTTGTGTTAAGTCAATGGAAAGGCAATGGGGAACAAGATGCTAATTTCCGAGTATGAAAATGGTCATAACTTTATTAATACTGAAGATATGAAAGTGAATTAGGTGTCAAATTAAACTTCTTTTTATGCTTTATCTGATGGGATAAATTGCAGACTTGATTTTTAAAATCTCAAAATTTTGTAACATTGCTACCTATTGTACATTTACAAAGAGTAATATAACCATATAACCATATAACAATTACAGCACGGAAACAGGCCTTCTCGGCCCTTCCAGTCCGTGCCGACCATTTATTTTCCCCTAGTCCCATCTACCTGCACTCAGACCATACCCCTCCATTCCCTTCCCGTCCATATACCTATCCACTTTACTTTTAAATGTTAAAATCGATCCTGCCTCCACCACTTCTGCTGGAAGATCATTCCACACAGCCACCACTCTCTGAGTAAAGAAGTTCCCCCTCATGTTACCCCTAAACGTCTGTCCCTTAATTCTCATGTCATGCCCTCTTGTTTGAATCTTCCCTACCCTCAATGGGAAAAGCTTATCCACGTCAACTCTGTCTACCCCTTTCATCATTTTAAAGACCTCAATCAAGTCCCCCCCTTAACCTTCTGCGCTCCAAAGAATAAAGACCTAACTTGTTCAACCTTTCTCTGTAACTTAGTTGCTGGAACCCAGGCAACATTCTAGTAAATCTCCTCTGTACTCTCCCTATTTTGTTGACATCCTATAATTAGGCGACCAAAATTGTACACCATACTCCAGAATTGGTCTCACCAATGCCTTGTACAATTTTAACATTACTTCCCTACTCCTATATTCAATGCTCTGATTTATAAAGGCCAGCACACCAAAAGCTTTCTTTACCACCCTATCTACATGCGATTCCACCTTCAGGGAACTATGCACAGTTATTCCTAGATCCCTCTGTTCCACAGCATTCCTCAATTCCCTACCATTTACCATGTACGTCCTATTTTGTTTTGTCCTGCCAAGATGTAGCACCTCACACTTATCAGCATCAAACTCCATCTTGATTTGTTCTGCCAGTTACACTATAGTAATATCATAATATACTTTAGTAATAATACACATTAGTAATAATGTACTTTTGTTACAATACACTTTAGTAATATAATACACTATATTAGTAAGATTAAACGAGAACTTACCAGTTCGAAGGTTGATCTTTATTTTATGAGGAGTTGCGATGAGGGATTTCGTGAAGACCCCGCCAACACGCATGCGCGGCATCCTTCAAAGCAGCGGTGTGGAATCACAGACTCGACGAAAAGTAAGGATATTAAGATTAAACTGCGAACTAACCAGCTGAACATAATGATCGAGGGTTGGGAGCGGAGGGCACGAAATCCCTCATCGCAACTCCTCATAAAATAAAGATCAACCTTCGAACTGGTAAGTTCTCGTTTAATCTTACTATTTTACTTCGGAGTCACGTGAGTGACTTCGTGAAGACTTCAAAGCTCTGTGATTACACGCCCTGGACAACGCCCATGCTACCACACTGCCGCAATCCTGATGGAGGAAGTTTGTTAAAGCAATCCAGACTGGACAATCTGAAAATAATGAACATTTATTAAACACAAATCATAAACAAACCCCCTGACTGGGGACAAATGATATTAGGGAGCAGCCCTGAGTACTGCATCCGCATATGTTGCAGGTCCGGCCAATGGCTTATGGTAGAACCGTTGAAAGGTTGACTCACTGGCCCATCCTGCCGTAGCGAGGACGTGATCCATGGGCACCTCCATGGCCCTCGCTGTTGATGTGGATGCAGCCCTGGTGGAATGAGATTTAAACAAGTTAGTGTCAATACCCGCTGCATCCAACACTTCCCTGAGCCACCTGGAGATCGTCTGCACTGTCACCCGGCGATGTGGTTTTTTGTGGCTTATAAGCAGTCCTTGTTCCGAATTCCTGATCGACCGGGTCAACTCAATGTAGCAACGGAGATGGGTGACTGTGCAGAGTGTGGCATCAGAGGGGTACGCCTGGAATTCCAACTGCAGCCCCAAAGATCCGGGTCGATGCTGCTTCAGCAGGTCTGCAACGTAAAACGTTATTTTCCCAGGGGTAGAGAGCATATTGTCAATGCGCAACTTTTGAAGCGCCTGTACCCGCTGAGCAGACGTGAGCGCCATCAACATGACCACCTTCAGGGTGAGCTGGTGAAGAGGTAACCCCGCCATGGGGGACCATGATCTTAACAGGGACAGGACCACTCCTGCATCCCAGACAACGTTATATCTGGGCCGTGGAGGGTTTGTGTTAAATACACCCCTCATAAACTTCGACACCAGATTGTTGGTCCCCACTCCTACCGGAAGGTACGAGGACAGCGCACTCCTGGCGCTATTGATGGTACTATAGCTGAGCCCTTCATCATAGTGGAGGCCCGCCAGGAATTCCAGGACGTCAGGTATTGTGGCAGAATCATAGGTAACACTCTTCCTTAAACAGAATAGTTCCCATTTCCTGATCTGGGTCAGGTACTGCCGCCTTGTAGATGCTCTGCATGATGCAGCGATTAAATCCATGGCCCTCGGTGAGATCCCCGTGTTCAGCAAAGGCCTTTTCAGAACCTGCAGACCAACAGGTTTAAATAGGCGTGGCACGGATGCGGCTCGCCAGTGACGGGATTAGTAACCAATTGTGGGTTGTTTCCTATTCGCACCCACGGGCGCTTCAGCATCTGAGAGACCACCGGGTACCACGGTTGTGTCGGCCAGTCGGGTATTACCAGAATGCCTGATGCAGAGTCTAATTTAATCTTCTGTAATACCCGACTGATGAGGCAGAATGGGGGAAAAGCGTAGCAACACCATTTCCCCCAGTGGAGCGAAAAAGCATCCAAAGCCACTGCCCCAGGATCTGGTTCCCACGATACATATGTTGGTATCTGATGGTTCAGTCTAGACGCAAATAGGTCAATATCTGGCATACCAAATTTTGTCACAATTTCAGCAAACACAAGGGGATTCAGCATCCACTCAATGTTATCATTAAAAACTCGTGACCTGGTGTCCGCCACCGTATTGAGTATCCCCGGAAGGTACGTTGCTGATATCCAAATACCCCTTTTGATGCACCAGAGCCAAATTGTATTTGCCAAATCATTACAAGATACTGACCTGATACCACCCATATGATTTATATAGGCTACCACCGTGGTGTTATCGATTTGAAGGCGGACATGTGCATGACGCAAATTACTGCAATATGCCCGCAGTCCATGAAAGACCCCCAGCATTTCCAAATAATTAATGCCTTGCACTTGGAGAAGCGTGAACTCATGAGCGTCCCATCTGCCACCACAGCTGGTTACAGTGTCAGTTGCCCCCCAGCCTTGTGCACTCGCATCAGTTTGCAACAGAACCGTGGGATTCGGGAGAATGATGGGTTTGGAACTTACTCCAATATTATGAACCCACCATTCCAGCTCAGTTTGCTCCCCTATGCCTAAGCGCATAGGTCTGTCAAAATGTCCGGTATTCAATTTTAACGCCAGAATTTTACTTTTTTGTAAGTTTTGGTAATGCAACGGACCATAGTTTACGGCCGGGAATGTGGCAACCAGCTTGCCAATTACCTTAGCAACCTGCCGAATGGTTGGCCTGTTGTTGTCAAGTAAACTGATGCATGCTTGTTGAACGTCCACCACTTTGTCAACTGGGACCGTGATTTCCATCTGGTTAGTGTCTATAGTGAACCCCAAATAGTCCATGACCTGCGAAGGGTTGAGCTTGGATTTGTCTGGATGGATTACAAACCCCATTCTTTGAAACAAAGATATAGTAGCCGAGACTGCCAACTGGGCGTGCTCTAGGGTTTTCCCTGCTATGAAAATGTCATCTAAATATGCCATTATAATATGGTTTTGTTTCCTGAGATGTGCCAATAAAGGTTTGACAATTTTAGTAAATAGTCTCGGCGCTGTTGTAATCCCATTAGGCAAAGCCATATATTGCCATAATTGACCTTCCCAGACAAATTTCAAGAACCTTCGATGTTGTTTAGCAATAGGGACTGTATAGTATGCATCCTTCAGGTCAATGCAAGCCATAAAGTACCCATGACTAACCAACTGCTTGGCCGTCTCAAATGTCTCCATCTTAAAATGGGTATATTGTACGAAAGCATTCAACTGGGTTAAGTCGATGATAATCCGACAGCCTCCATCCTTCTTAACCCTAGTAAAGATGTTGGAAACAAACTCCAATGGCTCGTGCGTCGTTTTTTGTATCACCCCTTTCTTTTCCAATCGTAGTATTTCAACATGAGCCCGCTCCTTCTCTGACTGAGAGAGTGCAAATCTGCGACTAGGCTCATGTTGCGAAGGGGGATCTCTGCCATTAATAAACTCTATCTCATAACCCTGAATGCTTTGTAAAATAAATGGATCCGTAGTTAGGGTATCCCAAGCAGACCGGAAACCCCGAAGCCGTCCCCCCACCGGTGAGGTTACTAATGCTACGTTGTGGACGGACCCAAGCCCCCTTACCTCCAAGGTTAGCGCCGGGGTCTGGACTGTGGTGTCTTCGCTCCTCGTGTGGCGCGGCCCTGTTGCCGCATCTTCCAAGCTGGCTTGGGCTGGCCTTGGAATAAAAAAGGCCTCTGCTGTTGGGCCCCCGCCGAGGAATATGTTTGGGAATATGTTCTGGGGCCTTGGTCCACCGATGTGTGGGGCCTGAACGAGGAACGTGGCTGCTGCCTGGTGTAACCGGGAGTTTTGGATGAATAAGACTGTCTCATCATCCCCACAGTCTTGGCTTCCTCGTCCAGTTCCTTTACGCGTTTAGGCAGGTCTTCCCCAAACAACTGCCTTGGTGGTGGTGGTGCGGTGGAGGTGCTGCATAATCCCGCAAATTTGGGATTCAAATTTGGCCGGATGGAGCTCTTCCTGAAACAGTTTATCTCAAACTGTGTGGTGCACAGAAGCGCTAGCGCATCCTGCTGCTCCTCGGACACATTCGTGGCATCCAGCGACCGAGCAAAAGCCGTGATACCTGCTGTCAGCAGCTTTAAGATTTTCTGGAGCTTGCCCTCCTTGACCCTTGTGTTCGCCGACATGTTCCCCCATATTGCTGCATTCACTTTCGGTACGTTGAGGGAGTTACAGTTTGCTGGTGCCTTATACTTCCCCACTGTTTCCGAGAGCACGGTATCCTGGAGCTGGTGCGTAGTCAGGAAATCGATTGACGCCGCTATTTTGGGATGTAGTGGTCCCCCTGCCGCCGCAGGTGACCCAAATTTCGACACCGCCTCCAACATTTCCTGTGGGCTCTGGACCTCTTCTCCCTCCTCAGGCTCACCCATACTTCCTTGCTGGCTCTCAAGCGACGGGGAGATAGAAGGTGGCGGCTGCATGTAGCTCCCAGACCTCTGGGATTCCCGTTCCTGACGCTCCAGGTCCCGCTGATATAGCACCTCCACCATATGCTCCAACCGGCCGATACGACCGTCACCGCTGTACGCGGGCCACTGGTCGTCTTCCCCAGCCTCTCCAGAGGAACCGGGGCTTCCAGCAGTTGTCAACACCCCCACGGAATGTACTGCCGGGAAGTCGCCAGCTCCCACTCCAGCGGGGCTGTGCGACTCCCACACGGACACACCGCTGGTCCGCCGTCGTTTGGACAGCAGCGGCCCCTCTGTCTGATGGGAGGGAAGAGGGCTAGAGTCAGTACTTGCACCAGAAACTGGACTCTCTGATGTCCGTGCGGGCTTACCACCACAGCGTTCCACATATAAACGGGACTGTGGCGGCGCATGGTCTGCTTTACCCGCCTCAGCAGGGGCGCTGGACCGTACTTTGCTGCCACCGGCCCGCACTACGGCAGCCTGTTCCGGTGGTGTGCCGGTACATCCTGCCCCCACAGGGATCCTCGGCACGCCAGCATTGCCACTGGTCTGCTTCCTTGCAGGTTTCCCCAGTGGCTTGTCCCTGCCTGCCGTACCGACAAGGCTGGACTTTAGCGAGGCTTCCCCCCTGTTCTGCCCGCGAGGGACCTTTAAAGGGGGGGATGCACTCGCGGACACGCTTGCTCCAAGAGCCCCACGTGCCTTACCTCCAGCCCTGGTCTTGGGCACTGGAGTTCTAGAGTCAGGGTCTCCCAGCCCCTGCTCCTGCGCGGACACCCTCTTCTTGGCCAGAGGGGTTGTGCCGGGTCTGGTCAGCTGCTCCGAGCTCCCCGACTGCCGCGACTTCTTCCTCGGTGGTGTCTCAGCTGCTCCCGATGTAGCGGGCAGCTCCGAGGACTTTACTCGCTGAACGCGACTCCCACTCCTTCCTCCTTCCATGGCTCTGTAAACACAACACAGACCACACAAAAACGACAAACCAGCTTAAGGTTAACTTACCTGCAGCTGCTTACCTTTTTGAAGGAGCCGGTTGAGGGAGCGCACTCCCCCCCCCAGCTGCCGTGAGCAAATGCGCGCGACGATATGCCGCGCATGCGTGTTGGCGGGGTCTTCACGAAGTCACTCACGTGACTCCGAAGTAAAATACATTATAGTAATGCATAATAGTAAGGTTCCCATAGTAAAATTGACACAAAAATTGAACTCCACAAACAATATGTTGCTGCACTTGCGTACATGTCACAATAAAGTCCCGCGTTGAGGGGATGGGACCCAACAGGTCCTCCTTGGTCTCGTACTCTAAGATAGACAAAAATACTGGAGAAACTCAGCGGGTGAGGCAGCATCTATGGAGCGATGGAATAGGCGACGTTTCGGGTCGAGACTCTTCTTCAGAATGATGTGGGGGTGGGGTGGGCGGGAAGAAGAAAGGAAGAGGCCGAGACACTGGGCTGTGGGAGAGCTGGGAAGGAAGGAGAAAGCAGGGACTACCTGAAATTGGAGAAGTCAATGTTCGTACCGCTGGGGTGTAAACTACCCAAGCGAAATATGAGGTGCTGTTCCTCCAATTTACAGTGGACTCACTCTGGCCATGGGGGAGGCCCAGGACAGAAAGGTCGGATACGGAATGGGACGGGGAGTTGAAGTGCTGAGCCACCGGGAGATCAGGTTTGTTAATGGGAACTGAGCGGTGTGGATTTGCTAAAAGAGCCTGGAGGAAAATGCAAGGGTCCCTGGTACAGCTTTATTCCGAACAGCTCCGTCACAGAGGACTCTGTGATTTACGGACTGTTCCCAGGGACACATTCGGAGACTGACATCAAGTGCTGCTGGAGGGTCATCAACTCGGTGAAAGACGCTCTCTGGTCTGCCCGAGCGTTGTTGACCACCCAGCGGAGCGAGACGTCCGTCGGGGAATGTTGCCGACTGGCCCGCTGCAGACTGCAGGAGTACGTGCTGAGGGACGCACTGAAGCTCGGTGCAGCCAACGCCAAGGCTCGGTGGGGGAGGGCCACAGTCTTGGGACCTTCCGCTGCTGGACATGGGGGGCACGGTGTGGTGGAGACGCCCCTCAAAATAAGGGACGGTATCCCACGCCAGTGCCACGGGTGGGGTATCGATTCGCGAAATTTGGGGAAAAGAAATGTCTAAACTGTATTGATCAATTTGTGTAGCCTCCGAAAATGTCGGATGGATTTTCCGCAAAGTTCATGTATTGTATATATTTATCATCTGAATAAAGTCTATTTTGAAATATTTTAAAAAAAGGGAACCGAGCAGAGGTGTTGGGCGAGTTCTGATCTTGTGCTCTTCCAGTTTGCGGGGTTTTTATATTTGTGCAGAAAACGGTACATGGCAGCGCTACAATTTTTTGCCAGCTGACTCGCCGTTCTCCTGTGCTGCGAGTGCAACAAGTTTCGTTCCGATCGCTGGTCGATTATAAAAGTTATTACAGTTTAAAAACCGTAAAAAACGCGCGTGCGCGCGCACACACTTTGCCGGCCACGCAGATTGGTCGCCGCTCCTGTCACTCAGGAAGGGGGGCGTGGCCGGGACGAGGTTCAGCGCGGGTTCCGGGACGGGCAGCGCTCCAGCGGCTCCTGCCCGCGGGCTCCGACACCGGGACCGGCACTAACGCACCGCTCCGTTACACGGAGACAGGGAGCGCCGCAGCCCGGCGCACAGCACGGGGGTGGGGGGAGGGAGCGAGGGAGGGAGAGGAGTGGTGGAAGGGAGGGGTGTAGTAGGGGTCCCGGGTGATGGGCAAGGTGGGATAGGGGGGGGGGGGGGGGGAGAGTAGAGGGAGGGGGGGGGGAGTAGAATTGGTTGTAGACTTTAGGAGAAATCCCCCTCGCCTCACCCACTCACCATCAACAACACCACAGTCACATCTGTGGAGTCCTTTAAGTTCCTGGGAACCATCATCTCCAAGGACCTTAAGTGGGGGGCTACCATCGACTCCACAGTCAAAATGGCCCAACAGAGGATGTACTTCCTGCTGCAGCTGAGGAAGCACAATCTGCCACAGGCAATGATGGTCCAATTCTACACGGCCATTGTAGAGTCTGTTCTCACCTTCTCCATCATGGTCTGGTTTGGCTCAGCACGACACCGAGCACGACACCTGGAGGCTGCAGCGAATCGTCCGATCAGCAGAGAAGGTTATTGGCTGCAACCTTCCCTCCATTGATGAACTGTACACTGCAAGGGCCAGGAAGCGAGCGGGCAAGATCATCTCTGACCCCTCTCACCCAGGCCACAAACTCTTTGAATCACTTCCTTCTGGAAGGCGACTCCGGATTGTCAAAGCTGCCACAGCCAGACATAAAAACAGCTTTTATCCACGAGTAGTTGCTCTACTCAACAGCTAAAAATCTGTAGCCTCCCTTTGATCTGGTATTTTGTTGGTTCACATGCTTGATCAATGGTGTTTTATCATGAATGTCTTATTATTATTAATGTTTAGTGTTTTCTGAGTCATGTTGTTACTTATGGGCGGAGCACCAAGGCAAATTCCTTGTATGTGAATACTTGGCCAATAAACTTACTTACTTAGAGGGAGGTGTGGATTTGATGGGAGGGGGATCGGGTGAGTGGTGGAATATTGCGTTGGGGGACCAGGCCTCGCGTTGGGTCTCACTTCGTCTAGTCTGCTTTAATCTCTGCCCTCCTCGCCTTAAAGCAATGTCCTCTAATATTGGACCTCCCTGGGAAAAAGGTCCATGAGTGATAGGAGCAGAATTAGGCCCTTCAACCCATTGAGTCTACTCCGCCATTCAATCATGGCTGATCTATCTCTCCCTCCTAACCCCACCCCATTCCCAAGGGGGGGGGGGGGGGAGGCAGGAGAATGGGGTTAGGAGGGAGAGCTGGGGAAGAGAGGCAGAAATAATAAGACGTCAAAAATTAAAGTGAAAGGCACTAACTCTCAGTGGAGTGGGCCGCTGGAGGCCCCGCAGCAGCCTGGGCCTCCATTTTTGATATTCTTGATTAGTACGGGTGTCAAAGGTTATGGGGAGATGGCAGGAGAATGGGGTTAGTAGGGAGAGATAGACCAGCCATGATTGAATGGTGGAGTAGACTCGATGGGCTGAATGGCCTAATTCCACTCCTATCACTTACAATCAAGAATCTATCTCCACCACAAAAATATCCATTGGCTGGGCCTTCAGTGGGTCCAGTGTGTGTGGGTCCAGTGTGTGTGGGTCCAGTGTGTGTGGGTCCAGTGTGTGTGTGAGTGTGTGTGTAAGTGTGTGTGTGGGCGTGTGTGTGTGGGCGTGTGTGTGTGGGCGTGTGTGTAAGTGTGTGTGTGGGCGTGTGTGTGGGCGTGTGTGTGGGTGTGTGTGTGTGGGCGTGTGTGTGTGTGTGTGTGTGTGTGTGTGTGTGTGTGTGAGAGAGACTGGGTCTTGTTGCTCCTGTGAAGTGTCTCGCACGCTGCAGCACGGAAATACATTCCCAAACCACCGCAGCCTGTAATCAACAGCGTTTTAATACAATAATTATACAGAATTCCAGTATTTAATCAGCCTTGTAAAGGTTCAGCTGGTAAATAAAATATATGTGACAGTAAACAATCTCCTTCTGTGGCCGGGTCAGTGGTGGGGGTGCGGGTAGAGGCACGGTCCCCGGTTCAATCCTGACCTCGGCTACTGTCTGTGTGTGTGTGTGTGTGTGTGTGTGTGTGTGTGTGTGTGTGTGTGTGTGTGTGTGTGTGTGTGTGTGTGTGTGTGTGTGTGCGCGCGCGCGTGTGTAAGTGTGTGTGTGGAAATGTGTGTGTGAGTGTGTAAGTGTGTGTGTGTGTGTGTGTGCAAATGTGTGAGTGTGTGTGTATGTGTAAATATGTGTTTGTGTGTGTGTAAGAGTGCGTGTGTGTAAATATGTGTGTGCGTCTGTGTAAATGTGTGTGTGCGTGTAATTATGTGTGTGTGTTGGTGTGCGTGTGTGTGTGTAAGTAAATATGTGTGTAAATATGTGTGTGTGTGTGTGGTGTGTGTGTGTGTAATTCTCTGTGTGTGTGTGTGTGTTGGTGTGTAAGTAAATATGTGTGTAATTCTGTGTGTGTGTGTAAGTAAATATGTGTGTAAATATATGTGTGTGTGTCTGTGTAAAAATGTGTGTGTGTTAATATGTGTGTGTGTGTATGTAAATGTGTGTGTGTGTAAGTGTGTGTGTAAGTGTGTGTGTGTGTGTGTGTGCGTTTGTGTGTGTAAATGTGTGTGCGTGTGTCCGTGTGTCTGTGTGTAAATGTGTGTGTGTGTGTGTGTGTGTGTAAAAATGTGTGTGTGCGTTGGTGTAAGTAAATATGTGTGTGTGTCTGTAATTCTGTGTGTGTGTAAATGTGTGTGTGCATGCGTAAATGTGTGTGTGTGTGTGTAAATATGTGTGCGTGTGCGCGCGCAGAGTTTGCACGTTCTCCCTGTGACCGCGTGGGTTTTCTCCGGGTGTCCCAGAGGCCACGAAGTTTTGGGTTTAACTGGGCCCCGTAAATTGGTCTCAGTCGGTAGTTGAGGGCGTTGGAATCTCGATGGGGATGGGGATGGGATTAATAATGGGGCGTGACGCAAAGTGCTGGAGAAACTCAGCGGGTCAGGCAAGCGTCTGTGGCGGGAGTGGACAGGCGACCATTGGGTTGGGACCCTCCTTAACACAGGGGTTGGTGCAAAGAGGTGGCTTTTGGTCGGTGTGGGCCTGACGGCAGCATCTCTGTGCTGTTCCTCTCTTTAGTTCACCTTTAGAACACACGACAAGGAACTAAACTAAAGTGGGTTACAACACGGAAACCGGCCATTCATCTGGGACGAATCAATAGACAATAGGTGCAGGAGGAGGCCATTCGGCCCTTCAATGAGATCATGGCCTCCTCCTGCACCTGTTTTCTATGTTTATATATTTCCCCAGTGTGTGTAGGACAGTGTTAGTGTGCGGGGATCGCTGGTCGGCACGGACCCAGTGGGCCGAAGGGCCTGTTTCCCCACTGTACCTCTAAACTAAACTAGACTTAAAATGGGAGATAACGATGGGGGAGAGAAACTGACCCTGGGTCTTGCTGCACAGACGCTAACCGACCTGCTGAGTGTTGCTCTATTTACAAGCTGGGAGCAGGAGAGCTTCTTCTTCCCAACAGCAGGAGGCGGTAGCGAGACCGAACCCTGGGAGCGCAGGGATATATTACAGAGGAGGGAGGTGGGACGGGGAGGGGTGGGGAGGGGAGGGGAGGGGAGGGGAGGGGAGGAGAGGGGAGGGGAGGGGAGGGGAGGGGAGGAGAGGGGAGGGGAGGGGAGGGGAGGGGAGGAGAGGGGGAGGGGAGTGGAGTGGAGGAGAGGGGAGGGGAGGGGAGGGGAGGGGAGGAGTGGGGAGGGGAGCAGTGGGGAGTGGAGGGGTGGAGGAGAGGGGAGGGGTGGGGAGGAGAGTGGAGGGGAGGGGGGGTGGGGATGGTAGGGGAGGGGGAGAAGAGGTGGGTAGGAGAGAAGAAGGGTGGGGAGGGAAGGGGAGGGGTGGGGAGGGGAGGAGAGGAGAGGGGAGGGGAGTGGAGGAGAAGGGAGGAGAGTGGAGGAGAGGGGTGGGGAGGGAAGGGGAGAGGTGGGGTGGGGAGGGGTGGGCGAGGGGAGGGAGGGGTGGGAAGGAGAGGGGAGGAGAGTGGAGGAGAGTGGAGGAGAGGGGAGGAGAGTGGGAGGAGAGGGGAGGGGAGGGGAGGGGAGTGTCCACACAAGGCAATGGGGTCAAGGTTCATCATCGGCCATTATCTGGAGCCAAACAACTGCAGAAGGTTGATGAAGATTTGTGTGATGTCCGTGTAGAGCCTGAGGGCCCCGTACACATACTCCTCCGGGCTCATCGAGTGCCGCCTGTTCCCCAGGATCAGCTGCGTGTCATACGCCAAGAACTGCAGGAGAGAGGGAGAGACGTGGGCAGCCATTAACAACGGGCACATTCTCCTGCTGGCCACGTGGGTCTGAAGAAGGGTCTCGACCCGAAACGTCACCCATTCCTCCTCTCCAGAGATGCGGCCTGTCCCGCTGAGTTACTCCAGCATTTTGAGTCCGCATCCAAAATCAGTACCCCGTTCCTGCTTTCTCCCCATATCCCTTGATTCCGTTAGCCCTAAGAGCTAAATCTCTTGAAAACATCCATTGAATTGCCCCCCACTGCCACTGCAGAGAATTCCACAGATTCCCCACTCTCTGGGTGAAAAATGTTTTTCCTCATATCTGTCCAAAATGGCCGACCCCTTATTCTTAAACTGTGTGACCCCTGGTTCTGGACTCCCCCAACTTGGGGAACATTTTTCCTGCATCTAGCCCGTCCAACCCCTTAGTAATTTTATATGTTTCCATAACATCCCCTCTCATCCTTCTGAATTCCAGAGTGTACAAGCCCAGCCATCCCATTCTCTCAGCATATGACAGTCCCGGGAATTAACCTGGTGAACCTACGCTAGGCTCCCTCAATAGCAAGAATGTCCTTCCTCAAATTAGGAGACCAAAATTGCACGCAATACTCCAGGTGTGGTCTCACCAGGGCCCTGTACAACTGCAGTAGGACCTCCTTGCTCCTAAACTCAAATCATCTCGCAATGAAGGCTAACATGCCATTCGCTTTCTTCACTGCCTGCTGTACCTGCATGCTTACTTTCAGTGTTAAAGAAGGAACTGCAGATGATGGAGAATCGAGGGCTACACAAAAAGCCGGAGAAACTCAGCGGGTGCAGCAGCATCTAAGGAGCGAAGGAGATAGGCGACGTTTCGGGTCGAGACCCTTCTTCAGACTGGTCAGGGATCAGGAAAACGAGAGATATAGACAGTGATGTGGAGAGATAAAGACCATTTATCACATTAAAGAACATTTCCGACATTTCCCTACCATTCCTTGACCTCACCATCTCTATTGCAGGTGATACACTCCTGACCGACATCCACTACAAACCAACTGACTCCCACAGCTACCTGGACTACTCTTCCTCCCACCCTGCTTCCTGTAAGGACTCCATCCCCTATTCCAATCCCTCCGTCTACGCCGCATCTGCTCCCAGGATGAGGTGTTCCACACCAGGTCATCACAAATGTCCTCGTTCTTCAGAGAACGGGGATTCCCCTCCCCCACTATAGATGAGGCTCGCACCAGGGTCTCCTCCATATCCCGCAACACTGCCCTCTCCCCATTCCCCCACTCACAACAAGGGCGGAGTCCCCCTGGTCCTCACCTTTCATCCCACCAGCCGGCGCATACAACACATAGTCCTCCGCCAGTTTCGCCACCTCCAACGTGACCCCTCCACTCACCACATCTTCCCATCTCCCCCCCGTCTGCCTTCCGCAAAGACCGCTCCCTCCGCAACTCCCTCGTCAATTCTTCCCTTCCCTCCCGCTCCACCCCTTCCCCGGGCACTTTCCCTTGCAACCGCAAGAGATGCTACACTTGTCCCTTCACCTCCCCCATCCACTCCTTTCAGGGACCCAAGCAGTCATTCCAAGTCCGACAGAGGTTCACCTGCACCTCCTCCAACCTCATCTACTGCATCCGTTGCTCCAGATGCCAGCTGATCTATATCGGTGAGACCAAGCGGAGGCTTGGCGATCGTTTCGCCGAACACCTCCGCTCGGTCCGCAATAACCAACCCGACCTCCCGGTGGCTCAGCACTTCAACTCCCCCTCCCATTCCGTATCAGACCTCTCGGTCCTGGGCCTCCTCCACGGCCAGAGTGAGCAACACCGCAAGTTGGAGGAACAGCACCTCATATTCCGCTTGGGGAGTCTGCATCCTCTGGGCTTAAACATTGAATTTTCTCAATTCTGTTAACCCAGACTGCCTCCTCCCCTTCCCACCTCTCCCTCAGCCCTCGGGCCCTGACATTCCTTCTCCATCTCCCCCCCCCCCCCCACCCAACTCGCACTAGCTTCTCATTTTCACACTACAAACAGCTTACAATGGCCTGTTTCCTTTATCATCGATACTTTTTTGCATATCTTTCATTCATTGTTCTTTATCTCTCCACATCACCGTCTATATCTCTCGTTTCCCTGATCCCTGACCAGTCTGAAGAAGGGTCTCGACCCGAAACGTCGCCTATCTCCTTCGCTCCTTCCCCGCTGAGTTTCTCCAGCCTTTTGTGTACCCCCTGTTTACTTTCAGTGACTGACGAACAGGCACACCCAAAGATTATAGAGGTGCAAGGTGCATTAGAAAGTTATTAGATTGATTTGTAATAGATCTTTACTTACCTCTCGATCCCTCTCTCTCCCCCTCTCGATCTTTCTCTCCCTCTCTTCTCTCGATCCCTCTTTCTCTCGATCTTTCTCTCGATCTCCCTCTCCCTCTCTTCTCTCTCTCCCCTCGATCACTCTCTCCCCTATCTTCTCTCGATCTCCCTCCCCTCCCATCTCCCCCTCCTTCCCTCTCTCTCTCTCCCCCCCTCCCTTGTCCCCCTGTTCCCCCATTTCCCTCGCATCTTTCCTCCCCAGCCCCACCTTTGCGTAGTTTACCTTGCATTGCATTGAACAGCTTCCCTTGTATTGCTTTAACACACACTGTGCACAAAATTACAGGCACACACAAACACACACTCATATAAATATATGGTGGGACAGATAGAAGCAAATCTTTGGATGGAAGAGCTTATTAAAATCTTCCTGCAAAGACCATTATGTAACTTATTTCTATCCTCTTTTGGGCCGAAGGCATAGCAGGGCTGCCAACTCTCACACAGAGGGAAGGGAGGGAGAGAGGGAAATCGAGAAGAGAGGGGAGAGAGATAGATCGAGAGGGGAGAGAGATAGATCGAGAGGGGAGAGAAAGAGATCGAGAGGGGAGAGAGAGATAGATCGAGAGGGGAGAGAGATAGATCGAGGGGAGAGAGAGATAGATCGAGAGGGGAGAGAGATAGATCGAGAGGGGAGAGAAAGAGATCGAGAGGGGAGAGAGAGATAGATCGAGGGGAGAGAGAGATAGATCGAGAGGGGAGAGAAAGAGATCGAGAGGGGAGACAGAGATAGATCGAGAGGGGAGAGAAAGAGATCGAGAGGGGAGAGAGAGATAGATCGAGAGGGGAGAGAGATAGATCGAGGGGAGAGAGAGATAGATCGAGAGGGGAGAGAAAGAGATCGAGAGGGGAGAGAGATAGATCGAGAGGGGAGAGAGATAGATCGAGAGGGGAGAGAGAGATAGATCGAGGGGAGAGAGATAGATCGAGAGGGGAGAGAAAGAGATCGAGAGGGGAGAGAAAGAGATCGAGAGGGGAGAGAGAGATAGATCGAGAGGGGAGAGAAAGAGATCGAGAGGGGAGAGAAAGAGATCGAGAGGGGAGAGAAAGAGATCGAGAGGGGAGAGAGAGATAGATCGAGGGGAGAGAGAGATAGATCGAGAGGGGAGAGAAAGAGATCGAGAGGGGAGAGAGAGATAGATCGAGAGGGGAGAGAAAGAGATCGAGAGGGGAGAGAAAGAGATCGAGAGGGGAGAGAGAGTGATCGAGAGAAGAGAGGGTGATCGAGAGAAGAGAGGGAGATAGCGAGAAGAGAGGGGATCGAGAGGTAAGTAAAGATCTATTACAAATAAATCTAATAACTTTCTAATGCATCTTGCTCCGCTATAATCTTTGCTTGCAACTGGTCTGTAGCTTTGGAGCGGATTACACAGCGGGAGATCGAGAGACAAAGATTATAGAGGAGCCTAGTTTCCCAATGATGTAGACACCATAGTCGACGCCATCTCTGGTCCGCTAATATGGCGTCGACAATCACACATGTGATACTACGCCTTTTCCACTGAGTGGCGCATCTTGCTCCTCTATAATCTTTGGGCAACACCCAGGTCTCGTTGCACCTCCCCTCCTCCTAATCTGACACCATTCAGATAATAATCTGCCTTCCTGTTCTTGCCACCAAAACTGCACACGATACTGCAGGTGCGGTTTCGCCAGGGCCCTGTACAACTGCAGTGGGGGGGATACGGTGACACGGACAGGGGGCAGCGTGACTCACCAGGGTGAAAACAATGGCAGCGATGGCGGAGTAGAGCATGTGGAGCCAGGGAATCTGCAGGAACCAAGGGGAAAACCATTAGTCACGGCGTCCAGCGTTCCACAACAACATCACCTCACAAACGTCCAGACTCTCACGCAAGTACGGGAGGGGAGTCATTAGACAATAGGTGCAGGAGTAGGCCATTCGGCCCCTCGAGCCAGCACCGCCATTCAATGTGATTGCATACTATTGGTCCGCCCACAGGGTTATTAGAGCTCTCTCTCTCTCTCTCTCTCGCTCTCTCTCTCTCTCTCTCTCTCTCTCTCGCATGCTAAGGGGATCAGAAGGTATGGAGAGAAGGCAGGTACGGGATACTGAGTTGGATGATCAGCCATGACCATATTGAATGGCGGTGCAGGCTCGAAGGGCCGAATGGCCTACTCCTGCACCTAATTTCTGTGTTTCTATGTTTCCCTCTCCATGCTTCTCAAAACTGTTGTTAATTGAAGTAGACTTGATGGGCCGAATGGCCTAATTCTGCTCCTATCACGTATCACAGATCCTTCACCGTCACTGGGTCTGTGGGACCAACCTCCCTTCCATCGACTCCATCTACACCTCACGCTGCCTCGGGCAAGGCCGGCAGCATCATCAAGGACCAGTCTCACCCGGTCACCCCCTATTCTCCCCTCTCCCATCGGGCAAGAGGTACAGAAGTGTGAAAACGAACGCACACACACCTCCAGATTCAGGGACAGTTTCTTCCCGGCTGTTATCAGGCAACTGAACCGTCCTCTCACCAACTAGAGAGCGGTCCTGACCTCCCGTCTACAGTGGCTTGCAAAAGTTCTCATACCCCTTGACCTTTTCCACATTTTGTCACGTTACAACCACAAACGTAAATGTATTTTATTGGGATTTTATGTGATAGAACAACACAAAGTGATGCATAATTGTGAAGTGGAATGAAAATGATACATGGTTTCCAAATTCTAATACAAATAAAAAACTGAAAAGTGGGGCATGTAAAAGTATTCAGCCCCCCTGAGTCAATACTTTGTAGAACCACCTTTCGCTGCAATTACAGCTGCAAGTCTTTTGGGGTATGTCTCTACCAGCTTTGCACATCTAGAGGCTGAAATCTTTGCCCATTCTTCTTTGCAAAATAGCTCAAGCTCAGTCAGATTGGATGGAGAGCGTCTGTGAACAGCAATTTTCAAGTCTTGCCAGAGATTCTCAATTGGATTTAGGTCTGGACTTTGACTGGGCCATTCTAACACATGAATATGCTTTGATCTAAACCATTCCATTGTAGCTCTGGCTGTATGTTTAGGGTCGTTGTCCTGCTGGAAGGTGAACCTCCGCCCCAGTCTCAAGTCTTTTGCAGACTCTAACAGGTTTTCTTCCAAGATTGCCCTGTATTTGGCTCCATCCATCTTCCCATCAACTCTGACCAGCTTCCCTGTCCCTGCTGAAGAAAAGCATCCCCACAGCATGATGCTGCCACCACCATGTTTCACAGTGGGGATGGTGTGTTCAGGGTGATGTGCAGTGTTAGTTTTCCGCCACACATAGCGTTTTACATTTAGGCCAAAAACTTCAATTTTGGTCTCATCAGACCAGAGCACCTTCCTCCACATGTTTGCTGTGTCCCCCACATGGCTTGTGGCAAACTGCAAACGGGACTTCTTATGGCTTTGTTTCAACAATGCCTTTCTTCTTGCCACTCTTCCATAAAGGCCCGATTTGTGGAGTGCACGACTAATAGTTGTCCTGTGGCCAGATTCTCCCACCTGAGCTGTGGATCTCTGC
Organism: Raja brachyura; assembly: GCA_963514005.1. Next base: position 45,729 of record CAUPSL010001077.1, read on the forward strand.
AGCTCCTCCAGAGTTACCATGGGCCTCTTGGCTGCTTCTCTGATCAATGCTCTCCTTGCCCGGCCTGTCAGTTTAGGTGGACGGCCATGTCTTGGTAGGTTTGCAGTTGTGCCATACTCTTTCCATTTTCGGATGATGGATTGAACAGTGCTCCGTGAGATGTTCAAAGCTTGGGATATTTTTTTATAACCTAACCCTGCTTTAAACTTCTCCACAACTTTATCCCTGACCTGTCTGGTGTGTTCCTTGGGCTTCATGATGCTGTTTGTTCACTAATGTTCTCTAACAAACCCCTGAGGCCTTCACAGAACAGCTGTATTTATACTGAGATCAAATTACACACTAGTGGACTCTATTGACTAATTAGGTGACTTCTGAAGGCAATTGGTTGCACTGGATTTTATTTAGGGGTATCAGAGTAAAGGGGGCTGAATACTTTTGCACGCCACACTTTTCAGTTTTTTATTTGTAAAAAAATTTGAAAACCATGTATCATTTTCCTTCCACTTCACAATTATGCGCCACTTTGTGTTGGTCTATCACATAAAATCCCAATAAAATACATTTACGTTTGTGGTTGTAACGTGACAAAATGTGGAAATGTTCAAGGGGTATGAAAACTTTTGCAAGCCACTGTATCTCGCTGGAGACCCTCGGACTGTCTTTAATCGGACTTTATCTTGCACTAAACGTTATTCCCTTTATCCTGTATCCGTACACTGTGGACGGCTCGATTGTAATCATGGATTGTCTTTCCGCTGACTGGTTAGCGCGCAACAGAAGCTTTTCACTGTACCTCGGTACACGTGACAATAAACTGAACTAAACCACCCTACACTAAACCAAACTACACTACACTAAACTAATGTATATCATGGGAGATTGCAACCTTCACGTGGTCAACCCCGTCTCGACGAATGCAATCAACCCGGCGTGCACAAACAGAAGATCAAACAGAACAAGGTTTCGGCCCGAAACGTCGCCTATTTCCTTCGCTCCATAGATGCTGCCTCACCCGCTGAGTTTCTCCAGCATTTTTGTCTACCTTTAAACTGAACAAGGGTTACACAAAAAGCTGGAGAAACTCAGCGGGTGCAGCAGCATCTAAGGAGCGAAGGAGATAGGCGACGTTTCGGGTCGAGACCCTTCTTCAGACTGGTCAGGGATCAGGGAAACGAGAGATATAGACGGTGATGTGGAGAGATAAAGAACAATGAATGAAAGATATGCAAAAAAGTATCGATGATAAAGGAAACAGGCCGTTATAAGCTGTTTGTGGTGTGAAAATGAGACTTGGGTGGGGGAGAGATAGAGAGAGAGGGAATGCCAGGGCCCGAGGGCTGAGGGAGAGGTGGGAGGGGGAGGAGGCAGCAAGGATTAACAGAATTGAGAAAATTCAATGTTTAAGCCCAGAGGATGCAGACTCCCCAAGCGGAATATGAGGTGCTGTTCCTCCAACTTGCGGTGTTGCTCACTCTGGCCGTGGAGGAGGCCCAGGACCGAGAGGTCGGATACGGAGTGGGAGGGGGAGTTGAAGTGCTGAGCCACCGGGAGGTCGGGTTGGTTATTGCGGACCGAGCGGAGGTGTTCGGCGAAACGATCGCCCAGCCTCCGCTTGGTCTCACCGATGTAGATCAGCTGGCATCTGGAGCAACGGATGCAGTAGATGAGGTTGGAGGAGGTGCAGGTGAACCTCTGTCGGACCTGGGACTTTAGGCTGTGCAGGCCATACGCAAGAAGAAGTGTACGATACTATACTAAACTGAACTACACTGAACTATATTAAACTGCACTGAGCGATACTAAAGTAAACTAAACTATAATAAATAAGTGAAACTACACCAGACTAAACCTTCACCGCGGGAGCCACAGCTTCTGGGGCAGAATCGTGGAGTAGAGCGTTCAACAGGCAACCTCTGTGTCCATGTGTAGACCCTCATCATTCCCCTTCCCCCCCCTCTCTCTCCCCTCCCCCTGCACCTCCCCTCACCCCCCCTCCCACCTTCTCTCCCCATCTCTCCCTTCCCCTCTCCCCTTCCCTCCCTCCCCTCACCCTTCCACTCCCCTCCCACCTTCTCTCCCCTTCACCTCTCCCCCTTCACCTTCCCCTCTCTCCCCATCTCTCCCCCTCCCCTTCCCTCCCTCCCCTCACCCTCACCCTTCCACTCCCCTCCCCCTCCTCCCCCTTCCACTCTCCCATTCCCCTGCACCTCCCCTCACCCCCCCCCTCCCACTCCCACCTTCTCTCACCATCTCTCCCTTCCCCTCTCCCCTTCCCCTCTCCCCTTCCCTCCCTCCCCTCACCCTTCCACTCCCCTCCCCTCCCACTCCTCCCCCTGCACCTCCCCTCACCCCCCCTCCCACTCCCACCTTCTCTCCCCCTCCTCCCTCCCCCTTCAACTCCCCTCCCCATCTCTCCCCCTCCCCTTCCCTCCCTCCCCTCACCCTTCCCCTCTCCCACCTTCTCTCCCCATCTCTCCCCCTCCCCCTTCACTCCCCCTCCCCTCTCCCCCTCCCCCTTCACTCCCCCTCCCCCCTCCTCCTTCCCTCTTCTCTCCCTCCCCTCTCCCCCTCCCCATCTGCCTTCTCTCTCCCACCCCCTCACACCCACCTTACTCCCTCACCTAACCTCACCACCCCCCCAAACCCTAATCCTAATCCCAGCCCCCTTCCACGCTCCCTCCCCCCCGCCCGCGCCCGCGCGCTCCACGTACGTATTTGAAGGCGAGGGTGATGGAGACCACGATGCCGGACACAAACAGGCCGATCCCGAGCGCGCAGAAGAGTCCACGGCACGAGGTGAAGTCCACCTGCAGCAGGAAGGCAGCGGTCAGTGTGGGAGCAAGGGGGAGCGGTGGACACTGGCCGGTCCATCACGGCACTGACCCCCCCCCCCCACCCCCCCCCCTCACCACCGTCACGGTACTTTTTGCACAAATATAAAAACCCGGCAAAACCGGACGAGCGCAAGATCAGAGTTCGCCCAACACCTCCGCTCGGTCCACAATAACCGACCTGATCTCCCGGTGGCTCAGCACTTCAACTCCCCCTCCCACTCCCAATCCGACCTTTCTGTCCTGGGCCTCCTCCGTGGCCAGAGCGAGTCCCACCCCAAATTGGAGGAGCAGCACCTCACATTTCGCTTGGGTAGTTTACACCCCAGCGGTACGAACATTGACTTCCCCAATTTCAGGTAGTCCCTGCTTTCTCCCTCCTTCCCCTCCCCTCCCCAGCTCCCCCACAGCCCACAGTCTCCACCTCTTCCTTTATTCTTCCCCCCCCAACATCAGTCTGAAGAAGGGTCTCGACCCGAAGCGTCACCTATTCCTTCGCTCCATAGATGCTGCCTCACCCGCTGAGTTTCTCCAGCATTTTTGTCTACTCTCCCCACCATCGAAGGTCCATCACAGTACTGACCTCCCCACCATCGAAGGTCCATCACACAGTACTGACCTCCCCACCATCGAAGGTCCATCACACAGTACTGACCTCCCCACCATCGAAGGTCCATCACACAGTACTGACCTCCCCACCATCGAAGGTCCATCACGGATACTGATCTCCCCACCATCGAAGGTCCATCACACAGTACTGACCTCCCCACCATCGAAGGTCCATCACATTCTGACCTCCCCACCATCGAAGGTCCATCACGGATACTGATCTCCATCCCATTGAAGGGATCTACAGGAGTCGCTGCCTCAGAAAGGCAGCCAGCATCATCAGAGACCCACACCACCCTGGCCACGCTCTCATCTCGCTGCCACCATCGGGAAGAAGGTACAGGAGCCTGAAAACCGTGATCTCCAGGTTCAAGAGCAGCTTCACTTTCAACTTTAAGCGACGGACGTCTCGGCCCACCGAGTCCACGCGGACCAGCGACCACCCCTTCTCACCAGCACGGTCTCACGCACTAGGGGACAATTCCCAGAAGCCAATTAAGGTGGAGGAAGGAACTGCCCTCGCTGGTTTACCGTGAAGATCAACACAAAGAAATAATTAATTCATCGCCATCCTCAACCACTCCTCCCTTGCCCGATCTCCTCCCCCCCTCACCCTTGTGCTAAGAAACCCTTCCCCTCCTTCTCTGGTCCCCCCCCATGTCCCCTCCCCTCCTCCCCCTCCCCCTCCCCCCGTCTATATACATCTCCTCACCTCCCCCCCCCCCCTCCAACCTGCTTTGCTAGTTGCTCCCGTCTCCCCTTCCTCCTTGCGACACCATCCCCACCCCACACCCCACTCTTGACGGGGTGAATCCACCCCACCCCCCACCCCTCACCTTGGTCTGGAAGCAGAAGATGGTGACCCCGAGACAGACGAGGGCCGTGATCCCGATGCACAGAAACACCGACTTGGTGCTGTAGAAGCTGCGGAAACAACAGAGACACACACACACACACACAGAGTGCTGGAGTAACTCAGCGGGTCAGGTAGCATCTGTGGAGAACATGGATAGGTGACGTTTCACAGAGTGCTGGAGTAACTCAGCGGGTCAGGCAGCATCTGTGGGGAACATGGATAGGTGACGTTTCACAGAGTGCTGGAATAACTCAGCGGGTCGGGCAGCATCTGTGGAGAACATGGATAGGTGACGTTTCACAGAGTGCTGGAGTAACTCAGCGGGTCGGGCAGCATCTGTGGGGAACATGGATAGGTGACGTTTCACAGAGTGCTGGAATAACTCAGCGGGTCAGGCAGCATCTGTGGGGAACATGTGAGGTTATCCACTTTGGTGGCAAGAACGGGAAGGCAGATTATTATCTGAATGGTGTCAGGTTAGGAAAAGGGGAGGTGCAACGAGACCTGGGTGTGCTTGTACATCAGTCACTGAAGTGCAGCAGGCAGTGAAGAAAGCAAATGGCGTGTTGGCCTTCATAACGAGAGGAGTTGAGTACAGGAGCAACAAGGTCCTTCTGCAGTTGGACAGGGCCCTAGTGAGACCACACCTGGAGTATTGTGTGCAGTTTTGGTCCCCTAATTCGAGGAAGGACATTCTTGCTATCGAGGGAGTGCAGCGTAGGTTCACCAGATTAATTCCCGGGATGGCGGGACTGTCATATGCTGAGAGAATGGAGCGGCTGGGCTTGTACACTCTGGAGTTCAGAAGGATGAGAGGGGATCTTATAGAGACATGTCAGATTCTTACGGGATTGTACAGGTCAGATGCAGGAAACATGTTCCCGATGTTGGGGGAGTCCAGAACCAGGGGTCACACAGTTTAAGAATAAGGGGTCGGCCATTTAGGACTGAGATGAGGAAAAACTTTTTCACCCAGAGAGTTGTGAATCTGTGGAATTCCCTGCCACAGAAGGCAGTGGAGGCCGGTTCACTGGATGTTTTCAAGAGAGAGTTAGATTTAGCTCTTAGGGCTAACGGAGTCAGGGGATATGGGGAGAAGGCAGGAACGGGGTACAGGTTGTGGATGATCAGCCATGATCATATTGAATGGCGGTGCTGGCTCCAAGGGCCGAATGGCCTCTACTCCCGCACCTATTGTCTGTTGATCGAAGGGAAAGTAACAGCGATTTAGCCATATGTAAGCATGTATTAAAGATAGCCGTTTCTTAAAGATAGCGGAGTCAGGGGATATGGGGAGAAGGCAGGAACGGGGAACTGATTGGGGATGATCAGCCATGATCACATTGAATGGCGGTGCTGGCTGGAAGGGCCGAATGGCCTCTACTCCTGCACCTATTGTCCATGTTTCTACGAGACCCCGAAACGTCACCCAATCCTTCTGTCCAGACAGCTGTCCAGACATCCTTCGTTCCGTCGCACGCGAGCTTACCTTGCAATAGTCCCGGTCAGGTAGGACATGGCCAGGGTCTGCAAGAGAGAAGATCCAGAGGACATCACTGCATGGCTTGTTGTCACTTGCGGACGGTGCGCCAAGGCAAATTCCTTGTATGTGAACACTTGGCCAATAAACTTATTCAATCATTCACTCATTCAGTCACACAGCACGGAAGCGGCCCTTCGGCCCGACTTGGCCCTTCACACGTACCAGCAATGGAACAAGACCTTCCTGCTTGCTGCAACTATGCGGGGCCATTAACACAAATATACAGCACAAACAAAACAAACAAACAAACTTTATTGTCATTTAGAAATACATCGATATATGCAGTTCCAAACGGAATTACGTTGCATTTGGCTCCCCGTGCAACACGATAATAAACAGAAGGGTAAACATGGATAAAAGGAAAAATAGACAATGGTGGCAGCCCATTACATGGCATTCAGGAGTCTGATGGCTCGTGGGAAGAAGCTGTTGCAGAACCTTGATGTTCTGCTCCTTATGCTGCGATATCTTTTGCCCGAGGGCAGCAGAGTGAACAGTCCGTGATGGAGATGTGTGGGGTCTTTTATAATACTGCTGGCCTTAGACACGCAACGTTTGGTCGCAATATCCCCGATTGAGGGGAGAGAGGTCCCGATGATTTTTTTCCGCTGTCCTCACCACTCTCTGCACAGACTTCCAGTCGGAGGTTCTACAGTCCCCAAACTAGACAGATATACAGCTGGTCAAAATACTCTCTATGGTGCCCCTGTAGAAAGTGGTGAGGATGGGATGGGGGAGGTGAGCTCTTCTCATCCGGCGCAGAAAGTGCAGCCGCTGCTGCGCTCTCTTAACTGTTGATGAGATGTTATTCGACCAGGTCAGACTGTTAGTGATCTGCACCCCCAGGAACTTAGTGCTACTGACCACCTCCACATCGCTGTCATTGATGTGAAGTGGGTATGGGACTGTGCCGGTTTTTCCTGAAGTCGACGATGACCTCCTTTGTTTTTTCGACATTCAGGATCAGGTTGTTCGTATTGCACCAGTCCACCAGTTGTTTCACCTCCTCCCTGGTATGGCAACGATGAATAATATTAAATCGTTTAGGAAGGGACTGCAGATGCTGGTTTAAATCGAAGATAGACACAAAATGCTGGAGTAACTCAGCGGGACGGGCAGCCCCTCCCATGCCCAATCCGACATTTCTGTCCTGGGCCTCCTCCATTGTCAGAGTGAGGCCCACTGCAAATTGGAGGAGCTGCACCTCATATTTCGCTTGGGCAGTTTACACCCCAGCGGTATCAACATTGACTTCTCCAATTTCAGGTAGTCCCTGCTTTCCCTCTCTCTCTCCATCCCCTCCCCTTCCCAGTTAGAAACATAGAAATTAGGTGCAGGAGTAGGCCATTCGGCCCTTCGAGCCTGCACCGCCATTCAATATGATCATGGCTGATCATCCAACTCAGTATCCCTCACCTGCCTTCTCTCCATACCCTCTGATCCCTTTAGCCACAAGGGCCACATCTAACTCCCTTTAGTTAGTAACACTAGGTAACCGTGAAAATTACAATCCAAGACACAGTACACAGAAGATCATAGTCGCTAACGTTAGTGTTGTCGCGAGGTACAGCGTGGAAACAGGCCCTTCGGCCCAACATGCCCTCGCTGGCAAACATGCCCCATCTACACTGGTCCCACCTGCCCACGTCTGCCCCATATCCCACCAAACCTGTCCTAAACCCAGTCTGAAGAAGGGTCTCGACCCGAAACGTCGCCTATCTCCTTCGCTCCTTAGATGCTGCTGCACCCGCTGAGTTTCTCCAGCTTTTAGTGTAACCCTGTCCTATCCATGTACCTGTCCAAATGTCTATTAAATGTTGTTATAGTCCCAGCCTCAACTACCTCCTCTGGCAGCACGTTCCGTACACCCACCACCCTCTCCTGCACCTAATTTCTATGTTTCTATGACCTGCGTGGGTTTTCTCCGGGTGCTCCGGTTTCCTCCCACACTCCAAAGACGTGCAGGTTTGTAGGTTAAAATTCTTGGACGTTGCTGGCTTGACCTTGCACTAAACGCTGTTCCCTCTATCCTGTATCTGTACACTGTGGACGGCTCGATTGTAATCATGTATTGTCTTTCCGCTGACTGGTTAGCACGCAACAGAAGCTTTTCACTGTACCTCGATACACGGGACAATAAACTGAACTAACTTAATCAAACCTATATTCTCCGGTTCCTGATTCCTCTAATTCTCTAAATTCCGTACATTCACCCTATCAATACCCCTCATTATTTAATACAACTCTATAAACATAGAAACATAGAAACATAGACATTAGGTGCAGGAGTAGGCCATTCGGCCCTTCGAGCCTGCACCGCCATTCAATATGATCATGGCTGATCATCCAACTCAGTACCCCGTACCTGCCTTCTCTCCATACCCTCTGATCCCCTTAGCCACAAGGGCCACATCTCACTCCCTCTTAAATATAGCCAATGAACTGGCCTCAACTACCCTCTGTGGCAGAGTGTTCCAGAGACCCACCACTCTCTGTGTGAAAAAATTCCTTCTCATCTCGGTCCTAAAGGATTTCCCCCTTATCCTTAAGCTGTGACCCCTTGTCCTGGACCTCCCCAACATCGGGAACAATCTTCCTGCATCCAGCCTGTCCAACCCCTTAAGAATTTTGTAAGTTTCTATAAGATCCCCTCTCAATCTCCTAAATTCTAGAGAGTATAAACCGAGTCTATGCAGTCTTTGTTCATAAGACAGTCCTGACATCCCAGGAATCAGTCTGGTGAACCTTCTCTGCACTCCCTCTATGGCAAATGTTGTCATATCCCTCTATAAGATCCCTCTATAAGATCACCCCTCATCCTCCTGCGCTCCAAGGAATAGAGTCACCAGCCTACTCAACCTCTCCCTGTAGCTCAAATCCCTCTAATATAACGAAGGACATTCTTGCTATTGAGGGAGTGCAGCGTAGGTTCACCAGGTTAATTTCCGGGGTGGCGGGACTGTCGTATGCTGAGAGAATGGAGCGGCTGGGCTTGTACACTCTGGAGTTTAGAAGGATGAGAGGGGATCTCATTGAAACATATAAGATTATTAAAGGGTTACACAAAAAGCTGGAGAAACTCAGCGGGTGCAGCAGCATCTAAGGAGCGAAGGAGATAGGCGACGTTTCGGGTCGAGACCCTTCTTCAGCTAACAAGATTATTAAAGGTTTGGACACGCTAGAGGCAGGAAACATGTCCCCGATGTTGGGGGAGTCCAGAACCAGGGGCCACACACAGTTTAAGAATAAGGGGTAAGCCATTTAGAACAGAGAGGAGGAAACACTTTTTCACCCAGAGAGTGGTGAGTCTGTGGAATTCTCTGCCACAGAGGGCGGTGGAGGCCAGTTCTCTGGATGCTTTCAAGGAGAGATAGAAAGAGCTCTTAAAGATAGTGGAGTCAGGGGATATGGGGAGAAGGCAGGAACGGGATACTGATTGGGGATGGATTTAAGAGAGAGTTAGATAGAGCTCTAGGGGCTAGTGGAGTCAAGGGATATGGGGAGAAGGCAGGAACGGGGTACTGATTGGGGATGATTAGCCGTGATCGCATTGAATGGTGGTGCTGGCTCGAAGGGCCGAATGGCCTCTACTCCTGCACCTATTGTCTACTGAGTCCTGGCAACATCCTCATAAACTATCCGCAACTGTCCTTGGTCCTGTCCATGTATAGGTGGTAGGGACAGTTGATGCAGCAGATGCGTGGAGCTGAGATTCCCCCCCCTCCCCCTCCCCCCCCGACGTGGGAGCTTGATCACCCCGACGTAGAGGGCCCGACCACAGGCTGCGGGAGCCAAGATCGTCCCGTCAACGGCAGGCTCGGGGCCCCCGACCACGGAAGGACAAAGAAGGGCGGAGATTTAACTTTTATTCGCCTTCCATAGAAACATAGACAATAGGTGCAGGAGTAGGCCATTCAGCCCTTCGAGCCTGCACCGCCATTCAATGTGATCATGGCTGATCATCCCCAACTCAGTATCCCGTACCTGCCTTCTCTCCATACCCCCTGATCCTTTTAGCCACAAGGGCCACATCTAACACCCTCTTAAATATAGCCAATGAACTGGCCTCAGCTACCTTCTGTGGCAGAGAATTCCACAGATTTTCTCAACTCGATCCTATCTGTGGAATTCTTTGCCACAGAAGGTAGCTGAGGCCAGTTCATTGGCTATATTTAAGGGGGAGTTAGATGTGGCCCTTGTGGCTAAGGGGATCAGGGGGTATGGAGAGAAGGCAGGTACGGGATACTGAGTTGGATGATCAGCCATGATCACATTGAATGGCTTAATCCTTATACTTGGATAACAAAATATGAGTGTATTGCAGAGTGAATGAAAGGAATACCTACAAAGACGGCCAACAGGATGACATTCCAGGGAAACTTCCTCCTGAGCAAGGAGAAGTAGCAATTAGTTCATTTAAACATTTTGACAGCTACATGAACAATGTGTAGAACGGAACTATAGACGCTGGTCTATTGCAGTTTTCAGCCCCACATCTGCGGAAGGGTTGTGCCGGCTCTGGAGAGGGTCCAGAGGAGGTTTAGAAGAACCACCCACTGGAGTTCAGAAGGATGAGGGGGGATCTTATAGAAACATATATATGATTATTAAAGGATCTTAAAGATAGCGGAGTCGGGGGATAGGGCAGTGGAGGCCAAACCAATGGATGGATTAAAAGTAAATTAATTAAGGATTAATGGATTAAAAGTAAAGTGGATAGGTATATGGACGGGAAGGGAATGGAGGGGTATGGTCTGAGTGCAGGTAGATGGGACTAGGGGAAAATAAATGGTCGGCACGGACTGGAAGGGCCGAGAGGGCCTGTTTCCGTGCTGTAATTGTTATATGGTTATATGGATACAAGCGAGAATTAGATAGAGCTCTAGGGGCTAGTGGAGTCAAGGGATATGGGGAGAAGGCAGGCACGGGTTATTGATTGGGGACGATCAGCCATGATCACAATGAATGGCGGTGCTGGCTTGAAGGGCCGAATGGCCTCCTCCTGCACCTATTTTCTATGTTTCTATGTTTAGAAACATAGAAAAATAGGTGCAGGAGTAGGCCATTCAGCCCTTCGAGCCTGCACCGCCATTCAATGTGATCATGGCTGATCATCCAACTCAGTATCCCGTACCTGCCTTCTCTCCATACCCCCTGATCCCTTTAGCCACAAGTGCCACATCTAACGCCCTCTTAAATATAGCCAATGAACTGGCCTCAACTACCTTCTGTGGCAGAGAATTCCAGAGACTCACCACTCTCTGTGTAAAGAATGTTTTCCTCATCTCGGTCCTAAAGGAATTCCCCCTTATCCTTAGACTGTGACCCCTTGTTCTGGACTCCCCCAACATCGGGAACAATCTTCCAGCATCTAGCTTGTCCAACCCCTTAAGAATTTTGTACGTTCCTTCTGTGGAACTGTGGTTTCTAACGAGTGGCTTAACGTACGATGAGCGTTTGTCGGCACTGGGCCTGTACTCGTTGGAGTTTAGAAGAATGAGCGGGGGGACCTCATTGAAACGTACAGAATAGTGAAAGGACCGGATAGAGTGGATGTGGAGAGGATGTTTCCACTAGTGGGAGAGTCTAGGACCAGAGGTCACAGCCTCAGAATTAAAGGATGTTCCTTTGGGAAGGAGATGAGGAGGAATTTCTGTAGTCAGAGGGTGGTGAATCTGCGGGATTGTGGCTGTGGAGGCCACAAGTCAGTGGATATTTTTAAGCCGGAGATAGAGAGATTCCTGATTAGATCACAAATAAGTGTTAGGAGTAAAATTAGGCCATTCGGCCCATCAAGTCTACTCTGCTGTTGATCTATCTCTCCCTGCTAACCGCATTCTCCTCATTTCTCCCCACCCGTACTAAGCAAGAATTTAAGTAAGATTAGATAATCTCCGCCTTAAATATATCCACTGACTTGGCCTCCACAGCCGTCAGTGGCAAAGGAATTCCACAGATTCAAAACCCTCTGACTGAAGAAATGTCTCCTCATCTGCGGAGATTCGCCAACCCTCAAGAAATGACGAAAGGAACTGCAGATGCTGGTTGTCACCAACGATAGACACAAAACCGGCCTGTTTGGCTGTCTGATGTCCATCCTGCCTGCCGCAAGGATCCTCACAAGTCCCTCCCTGGTCGCCTCCTCCCACTGAAAGCGCAACGCCTTTTCACTTCAGCCCGGGCGAGCACCGGAACGCCACCTAGTGCCCCTTTATTCGGGAGGGAGAAAGTTGACAAAGCCCAACATAGAGTAACTCACCTGGGGCCCTCGCAGCATGCCAGGACGATGTAGATCACAAAGAACACACCACTGCAAAACAAAAACCCAGTTATATTTAGTTTGGAAACAGGCCCTTCAGCACGGAGTCTTTTACACATTGAAGATAAATCAACAACCATAAACCTATATCCTCTGGTTACCATTGTTCCCGATGTTGGGGAGGTCCAGGACAAGGGGTCACAGCTTAAGGATAAGGGGGAAATCCTTTAGGACCGCAATGAGAAGGACTTTTTTTCACACACAGAGTGGTGGGTCTCTGGAACTCTCTGCCACAGAGGGTAGTTGAGGCCAGTTCATTGGCTATATTTAAGAGGGAGTTAGATGTGGCCCTTGTGGCTAAAGGGATCAGGGGGTATGGAGAGAAGGCAGGTACGGGATACTGAGTTGGATGATCAGCCATGATCATATTGAATGGCGGTGCAGGCTCGAAGGGCCGAATGGCCTGCTCCTGCACCTATTTTCTATGTTTCTATGTTTCATACGGTATGATTCGTTACAGGTCCCTTTCAGAATGGCAGGCAGTGAGTAGTGGGGTACCGCAAGGCTCGGTGCTGGGACCGCAGCTATTTACAATAGACAACAGACAACAGGTGCAGGAGTACAGGCCATTCGGCCCTTCGAGCCAGCACCGCCATTCAATGTGATCACGGCTGATCATCCCCAATCAGTACCCCGTTCCTGCCTTCTCCCCATATCCCCTGACTCCGCTATCTTTAAGAGCCCTATCTAGCTCTCTCTTGAAAGCACCCAGAGAACCGGCCTCCACTGCCCTCTGAGGCAGAGAATTCCACAGACTCACAACTCTCTGGAGTATGGTGTACAATTTTGGTCGCCTAATTATAGGAAGGATGTCAACAAAATAGAGAGAGTACAGAGGAGATTTACTAGAATGTTGCCTGGGTTCCAGCAACTAAGTTACAGAGAAAGGTTGAACAAGTTAGGTCTTTATTCTTTGGAGCGCAGAAGGTTAAGGGGGGTCTTGATTGAGGTCTTTAAAATGATGAAAGGGATAGACAGAGTTGACGTGGATAAGCTTTTCCCATTGAGGGTACGGAAGATTCAAACAAGAGGGCATGACATGAGAATTAAGGGACAGAAGTTTAGGGGTAACATGAGGGGGAACTTCTTTACTCAGAGAGTGGTGGCTGTGTGGAATGATCTTCCTGCAGAAGTGGTGGAGGCAGGATCGATTGTAACATTTAAAAGTAAAGTGGATAGGTATATGGACGGGAAGGGAATGGAGGGGTATGGTCTGAGTGCAGGTAGATGGGACTAGGGGAAAATAAATGGTCGGCACGGACTGGAAGGGCCGAGAAGGCCTGTTTCCGTGCTGTAATTGTTATATGGTTATATGGTTATAAAAAGTGTTTCCTCGTCTCTGTTCTAAATGGCTCACCCCTTATTCTTAAACTGTGGCCCCTGGTTCTGGACTCCCCCAACATCCGGAACATGTTGGGTTACACAAAAAGCTGGAGAAACTCAGCGGGTGCAGCAGCATCTAAGGAGCGAAGGAGATAGGCGACGTTTCGGGTCGAGACCCTTCTTCAGACCCGACCCGAAACGTCGCCTATCTCCTTCGCTCCTTAGATGCTGCTGCACCCGCTGAGTTTCTCCAGCTTTTTGTGTAACCCTCGATTCTCCAGCATCTGCAGTTCCTTCTTTAACATCCGGAACATGTTTCCTGCCTGTAGCGTGTCAAACCCTTAATAATCTTATATGTTTCAATAAGATCCCCACTCATCCTTCTAAACCCCAGGGTGTACAAGCCCAGCCGCTCCATTCCCTCAGCGTATGACAGTCCCGCCATCCCGGGGAGAAGGCAGGAAAGGGGTACTGATTGGGGATGATCAGCCATGATCACATTGAATGGCGGTGCTGGCTCTTATTGAAACATATAAGATTATTAAGGGTTTGGACATGCTAGAGGCAGGAAACATGTTCCCGAGGTTCTCTATAAGATTCCCCCTCAATCTCCAAAATTCCAGCGAGTACAAGCCGAGTATAGGAGCAAAGAGGTCCTTCTACAGTTGTACAGGGCACTAGTGAGACCACACCTGGAGTAATGTGTGCAGTTTTGGTCCCCTAATTTGAGGAAGGACATTCTTGCTATTGAGGGAGTGCAGCGTAGGTTCACCAGGTTAATTCCCGGGATGGCGGGACTGTCATACGCTGAGAGAATGGAGCGGCTGGGCTTGTACACTCTGGAGTTTAGAAGGATGAGAGGGGATCTTATTGAAACATATAAGATTGTTAAGGGCTTGGACATGCTAGAGGCAGGAAACATGTTCCCGAGGTTGGGGGAGTCCAGAACCAGGGGCCACAGTTTTAGAATAAGGGGTAAGCCATTTAGAACAGAGATGAGGAAACACTTTTTCTCACAGAGAGTTGTGAGTCTGTGGAATTCTCTGCCTCGGAGGGCAGTGGAGGCCGGTTCTCTGGATGCTTTCAAGAGAGAGCTAGACAGGGCTCTTAAAGATAGCGGAGTCAGGGGATATGTGGAGAAGGCAGGAACGGGGGTACTGATTGGGGATGATCAGCCATGATCACATTGAATGGCGGTGCTGGCTCGAAGGGCCGAATGGCCTACTCCTGCACCTGTTGTCGATAGTACGGGTGTCGAGGCTTATGGGGAGCTGGCAGGAGAATGGGATTCGGAGGGAGAGAGCAGCAATGATTTGTTTAGGGGGCTACACAAAAAGCTGGAGAAACTCAGCGGGTGCAGCAGCATCTAAGGAGCGAAGGAGATAGGCGACGTTTCGGGTCGAGACCCTTCTTCAGACTGGTCAGGGGATCAGGGAAACGAGAGATATAGACGGTGATGTGGAGAGATAAAGAACAATGAATGAAAGATATGCAAAAAAGTATCGATGATAAAGGAAACAGGCCGTTGTAAGCTGTTTGTAGTGTGAAAATGAGACTTGGGTGGGGGAGAGATAGAGAGAGAGGGAATGCCAGGGCCCGAGGGCTGAGGGAGAGGTGGGAAGGGGAGGAGGCAGCCAGGGTTAACAGAATTGAGAAAATCCAATGTTTTATCCCAGAGGATGCAGACTCCCCAAGCGGAATATGAGGTGCTATTCAGTTCAGAGATGCAGCGTGGAATCCAAACCCTTCGGCCCACGACCACCAGCGATCCCCGCTCATCAACATGAATAGACCCGATGGGCCGAGTGGCCTAATTCCTCTCCTATAATTTGTGAAGTTGCGTACTTTTGGACTGATTATCCTTCCCAACGAAGGCATGGGTGCCGAACGGCATCTCAGGAAGGGTTTGGTGCAGGGATTGGCACTGGAGCGGGCCTTTCAGCCCAGCTTGTCTGAGCTGGACATGATGCTGAGATGAACATGAGGTGGTGCGAGGGTTCGTTGCAGTTCGGCACGCTCTATTACTTACTAGGCCGCCCAGTAGACCGCTGAATTCGCTTGTACAAACTTCTGTACGGGCTCACTGTGGGAGAATAAACAGCAGTCAGGGACACACAGAGAAACATAGACAGCGGGTGCCATTCGGCCCTTCGAGCCAGCACCGCCATTCATTGTGATCATGGCTCAATGTCCCCAATCAATAACCCGTGCCTGCCTTCTCCCCCTATCCCTTGACTCCACTAGCCCCTAGAGCTCTATCTAATTCTCTCTTAAATCCATCCAGTGACTTGGCCTCCACTGCCCTCTGTGGCAGGGAATTCCACAAATTCACAACTCTCTGGGTCAAAAAGTTTTCAGTCTTAAATGACCTCCCCTTTATTCTAAGACTGTGTATGGCCCCTGGTTCTGGACTCGCCCAACATTGGGAACATTTTTTCCTGCATCTAGCTCGTTTATAATTGTATATGTTTCTATAAGATCCCCCGCCCCATCCTTCTAAACTCCAGTGAATACAAGCCTAGTCTTTCCAATCTTTCCTCATATGACAGTCCCGCCATCCCAGGGATCAATCTGGTGAACCTACGCTGCACTGCCTCAATCACAAGGATGTCCTTCCTCAAACTACACAGCACAAAAACGCTGGACACTGCAGCGACGTGTCTGGTCACCACCCTCCACAGCTCAATCTTCACTACAATCAGTCTGGACAAGGGTCCTGACCCCCAAACGTCACCTATCCATGTTCTCCACAGATGCTGCCTGACCCGCTGAGTTACTCCAGCACTCTGTGTCCTCAAAACGCGGAGTAACTCAGCGGGTCAGGCAGCATCTGTGGAGAACATGGATAGGTGACGTTTCACAGAGTGCTGGAGTAACTCAGCGGGTCAGGCAGTGTGGGACCGGGAGAGTGGTTGGGGAGCGGGGATGGGGGAGAGAGGCGAGGGGGAATGGGGGGGGGGGGTTGAGGAGAGGGCGGGGGTGAACACTCACCTGAAGGTAAAAATGCAGACAATCCCGAAGGTGACAAACAGCTGGACTGTGAGGATCATGTACACCTGTATGGGGGGAGAGGGAAGGGGGGAGAGAGAAGGGGAGAGAGGGGGGGGGGAGAGGGGGGAGAGAGAAGGGGGGGGAGAGAGGGGGGGGAGAGAGGGGGGGAGAGAGGGGGGGGAGAGAGGGGGGAGAGAGAGGGGGGGGGAGAGAGGGGGGGAGAGAGAAGGGGGGAGAGAGAAGGGGGGAGAGAGAAGGGGGGAGAGAGAAGGGGGGAGAGAGAAGGGGGGAGAGCGAAGGGGGGAGAGAGAAGGGGGGAGAGAGAAGGGGGAGAGAGGGGGAGAGAGAGAGCCAATTAACATGCAAACCTGCACATCTTTGGAGTGTGGGAGGAAACCGGAGCGCCCGGAGA
>CAUPSL010001078.1:7500-47488 GCA_963514005.1 Raja brachyura
TCTTGTTATAAAGGCCAACATACCATTCGCTTTCTTCACTGCCTGCTGTACCTGCATGCTTACTTTCATAGACTGATGAACAAGGACCCCCAAATCCCGTCGTACTTCCCCTTTTCCCAACTTGACACCATTTAGATAGTAATCTGCCTTTCTGTAATTCTCCCCATATTGTCTTCTTGGTTATCTTCTGTTCTTTAAACATCACCCAATCCTCTTGCTTCCCGCTCATCTTTGCTACCTTGTACTTCTTTGCTTTATTTTTATACTGTCCCTGACTTCCCTTGTCAGCCACGGTCGCCCCTTACTCCCCCTTGGGATCTTTCTTCTTGCTAGGGTCAGTGTGTGTGTGTGTGGGTCAGTGTGTGTGTGTGTGTGGGTCAGTGTGTGTGTGGGTCAGTGTGTGTGTGTGTGGGTCAGTGTGTGTGTGTGTGTGGGTCAGTGTGTGTGTGGGTCAGTGTGTGTGTGTGTGGGTCAGTGTGTGTCAGTGTGTGTGTGTGTGTGGGTCAGTGTGTGTGTGGGTCAGTGTGTTTGTGTGTGTGTGGGTCAGTGTGCGTGTGGGTCAGTGTGTGTGTGTCTGTGTGTGGGTCAGTGTGTGTGTGTGTGTGTGTGTGGGTCAGTGTGTGTGTGTGTGTGTGTGGGTCAGTGTGTGTGTGTGTGTGTGTGTGTCGGTCTGTGTGTATATCTGGGTCAGTGTGTGTGTGTGTGTGTGTGTGTGTGTGTGTGTGGGTCAGTGTGTTTGTGTGTGTGTGGGTCAGTGTGCGTGTGGGTCAGTGTGTGTGTGTCTGTGTGTGGGTCAGTGTGTGTGTGTGTGTGGGTGTGTGTGGGTCAGTGTGTGTGTGTGTGTGTGTGTGTGGGTCAGTGTGTGTGTGTGTGTGGGTCAGTGTGTGTCTGTGTGTGGGTCTGTGTGTATATCTGGGTCAGTGTGTGTGTGTGTGTGTGTGTGTGTGGGTCAGTGTGTGTGGGTCAGTGTGTGTCTGTGTGTGGGTCAGTGTGCGTGTGGGTCAGTGTGTGTGTGTCTGTGTGTGGGTCAGTGTGTGTGTGTGTGTGGGTGTGTGTGGGTCAGTGTGTGTGTGTGTGTGTATGTGTGTGTGTGTGTGGGTCAGTGTGTGTGTGTGTGTGTGTGTGGGTCAGTGTGTGTGTGTGTGTCTGTGTGTATATCTGGGTCAGTGTGTGTGTGTGTGTGTGTGTGTGTGTGTGTGGGTCAGTGTGTGTGTGTGTGTGTGTGGGTCAGTGTGTGTGTGTGGGTCAGTGTGTGTGTGGGTCAGTGTGCGTGTGTGTGTGGGTCAGTGTGTGTGTGTGTGTGTGTGTGTGTGTGTGGGGGGGGGGGGGGTCAGTGTGTGTGTGTGTGTGGGTCAGTGTGTGTGGGTCAGTGTGTGTGTGGGTGTGTGTGAGTGTGGGTCAGTGTGTGTGTGTGTGGGTCTGTGTGTATATCTGGGTCAGTGTGTGTGGGTCTGTGTGTATATCTGGGTCAGTGTGTGTGTGTGTGTGTGTCAGTGTGTGTGTGTGTGTGGGTCAGTGTGTGTGTGAGTGTGGGTCAGTGTGTGTGTGTGTGTGTGTGGGTCAGTGTGTGTGTGTGGGTCAGTGTGTGTGTGGGTCAGTGTGTGTGTGAGTGTGTGGGTCAGTGTGTGTGTGTGTGTCAGTGTGTGTGTGTGGGTCAGTGTGTGTGGGTGTGTGTGAGTGTGAGTCAGTATGTGTGTGGGTCAGTGTGTGTGGGTGTCTGTGAGTGTGGGTCAGTATGTGTGTGGGTCAGTGTGTGGGTGTCTGTGTGTGGGTCAGTGTGTGGGTGTGTGTGTGTGGGTCAGTGTGTGTGTGGGTCAGTGTGTGTGTGGGTCAGAGTGGGGACTCACTGCGTTCATGTGGTTCCCGGTCTTCAGCACGAGATACAGGACTGTGCGCAGCTCCTCACAGTGCAGGATCTCTGCGGATCACAGAGACAGCCATGGGAGGGGGGGGGTTAATCACGAGGGGTGGGGGGAGACGGAGACGTGGGGGGGTTGCCACGGAGGGGGAAGAGGTGGGGATTGCGGGGGGAGTGGGTTGTCGGGGTCACTCATGGTGGGCAGAGGGTGGTTGTTGGGGGGGGTGGTGGGGCTAGGGGTCAGGATGGAGTTACAGGGGGTCAGGGTGGGGTTACAGGGGTCAGGGTGGGGCTATGGGGGTCAGGGTGGGTTAGGGGGGTCAGTCTCACCTCCAGCCGCCTGGGTCAAGGTGCCGACGGCCACACTGAGCGTAGCCAACAAGGGGCCGAACTCCTCCCGCAGCACCAGGCTGTCCAGCAGCTCCACATAACTGGACAGGCCAGAGGGCAAAGGTCAAACCCCACCGAGACCCCCTTCTACCCTCACATGCACTGACGCCTGCCCCCACAGACCCTGCCCCCACACATTCTCAGCCCCCACCCCCACAGCGATCCTTCCCCTTACACACACAAACCACCCCCCCCCCCCCCACCACCACCAGGCGCTTCCCCCCACCCCCCAACCTGGGCACGTGGATAAGGAGCAGCATGAATCGATCGGCCTCACACAAAAGGCCCCGGTCCCCGTCGAATGCCCGCAGTTGCTTCACCTGCGCACCGAGAGAGAGAGAGAGAGAGCGGTCAGTTACCCGGCCCGGCACAGTTCACACCCACCTGGCCCACGCCAGCACGGTGACGGCCCACACTAGCCCAGCCCACCGCAACCCAGTAACAGGGCCCAGGTCCCAGCCCACCGCAACCCAGTAACAGGGCCCAGGGCCCAGCCCACCGCAGCCCAGTGACAGACCCACACTAGCCCAGCCCACCGCAGCCCAGTGACAGGGCCCAGGGCCCAGCCCACCGCAGCCCAGTGACAGGGCACAGGGCCCAGGGCCCAGGGCCCAGCCCACCACAGCCCAGTGACAGGGCCCAGGGCCCAGCCCACCGCAGCCCAGTGACAGGGCACAGGGCCCAGGGCCCAGGGCCCAGCCCACCGCAGCCCAGTGACAGGGCCCAGGGCCCAGCCCACCGCAGCCCAGTGACAGGGCCCAGGGCCCAGCCCACCGCAGCCCAGTGACAGGGTCCAGGGCCCAGCCCACTGCAGCCCAGTGACAGGGCCACACTAGCCCGGGCCCACCGCAGCCCAGAGACAGGCCCCAGGGTCCAGCCCACCGCAGCCCAGTGACAGGGCCCAGAGCCCAGGGCCCAGCCCACCACAGCCCAGTGACAGGGCCCAGGGCCCAGCCCACCGCAGCCCAGTGACAGGGCCCAGGGCCCAAGGCCCAGCCCACCGCAGCCCAGAGACAGGGCCCAGGGCCCAGCCCACCGCAGCCCAGTGACAAACCCACACTAGCCCAGTCCACCGCAGCCCAGTGACAGGGCCCAGGGCCCAGGGCCCAACCCACCGCAGCCCAGTGACAGGGCCCAGGGCCCAGCCCACCGCAGCCCAGTGACAGGGCCCAGGGCCCAGCCCACCGCAACCCAGTAACAGGGCCCAGCCCACCGCAGCCCAGAGAGCAGGGCCCAGGGCCCAGGGCCCAGGCCACCACAGCCCAGTGACAGGGCCCAGGGCCCAGGGCCCAGCCCACCGCAGCCCAGTGACAGGGCCCAGGGCCCAGCCCACCGCAACCCAGTAACAGGGCCCAGGGCCCAGCCCACCGCAGCCCAGTGACAGGGCCCAGGGCCCAGCCCACCGCAACCCAGTGACAGGGCCCAGGGCCCAGCCCACCGCAACCCAGTGACAGGGCCCAGGGCCCAGCGCACCGCAGCCCAGAGACAGGGCCCAGGGCCCAGCCCACCGCAGCCCAGTGACAGGGCCCAGCCCACCGCAGCCCAGTGACAGGGCCCAGCCCACCGCAGCCCAGTGACAGGGCCCAGCCCACCGCAGCCCAGTGACAGGGCCCAGCCCACCGCAGCCCAGTGACAGGGCCCAGCCCACCGCAGCCCAGAGACAGGGCCCAGGGCCCAGCCCACCGCAGCCCAGTGACAGGGCCCAGGGCCCAGCCCACCGCAGCCCAGTGACAGGGCCCAGGGCCCAGCCCACAGCAACCCAGAGACAGACCCACACTAGCCCAGCCCACCGCAGCCCAGTGACAGGGCCCAGGGCCCTGCCCACCGCAGCCCAGTGACAAGGCCCAGGGCCCAGCCCACCGCAGCCCAGTGGCAGGGCCCAGGGCCCAGCCCACCGCAACCCAGTGACAGGGCCCAGGGCCCAGCCCACCGCAGCCCAGTGACAGGGCCCAGCCCACCGCAGCCCAGTGACAGGGCCCAGGGCCCAGCCCACCGCAACCCAGTGACAGGGCCCAGGGCCCAGCCCACCGCAGCCCAGTGACAGGGCCCAGCCCACCGCAGCCCAGTGACAGGGCCCAGGGCCCAGCCCACCGCAACCCAGTGACAGGGCCCAGGGCCCAGCCCACCGCAACCCAGTGACAGGGCCCAGGGCCCAGCCCACCGCAACCCAGTGACAGGGCCCAGGGCCCAGGGCCCAGCCCACCGCAGCCCAGTGACAGGGCCCAGGGCCCAGCCCACCGCAACCCAGTGACAGGGCCCAGGGCCCAGCCCACCGCAACCCAGTGACAGGGCCCAGCCCACCGCAGCCCAGTGACAGGGCCCAGCCCACCGCAGCCCAGTGACAGGGCCCAGGGCCCAGCCCACCGCAACCCAGTGACAGGGCCCAGGGCCCAGCCCACCGCAACCCAATGACAGGGCCCAGGGCCCAGCCCACCGCAGCCCAGTGACAGGGCCCAGGGCCCAGCCCACCGCAACCCAGTGACAGGGCCCAGGGCCCAGCCCACCGCAACCCAGTGACAGGGCCCAGCCCACCGCAGCCCAGTGACAGGGCCCAGGGCCCAGCCCACCGCAGCCCAATTCACTGGATGTTTTCAAGCGAGCGTTAGTAGATTTAGTTCTTAGGGCTAAAGTTCCTGGGGGTGCAGATCACTAACAGTCTGACCTGGTCGAATAACATCTCATCAACAGTTAAGAGAGCGCAGCAGCGGTTGCACTTTCTGCGCCGGATGAGAAGAGCTCACCTCCCCCATCCCATCCACACTACTTTCTACAGGGGCACCATAGAGAGTATTCTGACCAGCTGTATCTCTGTCTGGTTTGGGGAGTATAGAGCCTCCGACTGGAAGTCTGTGCAGAGAGTGGTGAGGACAGCGGAAAAAATCATCCGGACCTCTCTCCCCTCAATCGGGGATATTGCGACCAAACGTTGCGTGTCTAAGGCCAGCAGTATTATAAAAGACCCCACACATCTCCATCACGGTCTGTTCACTCTGCTGCCCTCGGGAAAAAGATATCGCAGCATAAGGAGCAGAACATCAAGGTTCCGCAACAGCTTCTTCCCACGAGCCATCAGACTCCTGAATGCCATGTAATGGGCTGCCACCATTGTCTATTTATCCTTTTATCCTTTTCATCCATGTCTATCCTTCTGTTAATTTATTGTGTTGCACAGGGAGCCAAATGCAAAGTAATTTCGTTTGGAACTGCATATATCAATGTATTCCTAAATGACAATAAAGTTTGTTTGACATTGACGGTTTGACTTAACAGAATCAAGGGATACGGGATACTGATTGGGGATGATCAGTCATGATCACATTGAATGGCGGTGCTGGCTCAAAGAGCCGAATGGCCTCTACTCCTGCACCTATTATCTATTGTCTAGTGTTTATTGACCAGAGGACATAGGTTTAAGGTGAAGGGGAAAAGATTTAATAGGAATCTGAGAGCTAACATTTCCCACAAAGGGTGGTGGGTGTATGGAACGAGCTGCCAGAGGAGGTAGTTGAGGCTGGGACTATTCCAATGTTTAAGAAACAGTTAGACAGGTACATGGATAGGACAGGTTTGGAGGGATATGGACCAAGCGCAGGCAGGTGGGACTAGTGTAGTTGGGACATTGTTGGCCAGTGTGGGCAAGGTGGGCTGAAGGGACTGTCTCTACACTGTATCACTCGATGACCAGTGACCACTGGCTGGAGCGGAGGTGGCTGCAGAGACAATCGACCCATTGTTGGAACTTTTGACAACTCGGGGAAAGTTCCAGAAGATTATAAAACAGCTAGCGTGCAGAGCTTAGGTGGGGAAGAATAGTCGGTGGAATTGGCCGTCAGCCCAGTGAAACGGCATCATCCGATATATTTAAAGTGGAAAATAATAAATATTTGAACATTTGAGGAACTGAGTTATTGGGAAGTGCATGGGCCTGCGGCTGTGTCAGTTATTTGTGATCAATCCACACTGGCTTTATCCGACACGCTTACATTCTCTGTTCTCTACTCCTTTACATCAGTCTCCAGCATCTTCCCCGCCAATCAATGTAAGCACTGCCCTTCCATGCTCCCTCTCCTCCTGCATCATCTGCAGACACTGTTGTAGGTCGGTGAACAATGAGGACCTGTGTGTTAGAATGGTGGACACAGAGTGCTGGAGTAACTCAGCGAGACAGGCAGTACACCCGGAGAAAAGGAATGTGTGTGTGTGTGTGTGGGTCAGTGTGTGCTCCCCGCCTCATCCCCATGACCCCCCAATACCCCCCACACCTCCAACCTCACACCCCCACCTCCCCTACCTACCCCCTTCCCCCCACACCCCAATCTCCCCCCACCTCCCCTTCCTACCCCCTTCCCCCCACACCCCAACCTCCCCCCCACCTCCCCTTCCTACCCCCTTCCCCCCACACCCCAACCTCCCCCCCACCTCCCCTTCCTACTCCCTTCCCCCCACACCCCCACCTCCACCCCCCACCTACCCCCCCCCCCCACCTCCTCCTTCTCAGGTAACATTTTGCGGAGTTCCGTCAGTAGGTCGGCCCCGTACATGGCTGCCACACCCTGTTTGATGTCAGTCACGATGTCAGCGACCGGCCTGTGGGTGGGTGACAGAGAGAGAGACAGAGTTACACCCTGTGGGTGGGGGAGAGCATGAACCCTGACTCTGTGGGTGGGGGGAGACAGTGTAATTACCTGACTCCCGCCCAACTCGGGACAAGGGGCAGGTGGCCAGCTAGGGCAGCTCAGGCAGCTCGGGCAACTCGGGCAACTCGGGCAGCTCGGGCAACTCGGGCAGCTCGGGCAACTCGGGCAGCTCGGGCAACTCGGGACAAGGGGCAGGTGGCCAGCTCGGGCACCTCGGGCAGCTCGGGCAGCTCGGGCACCTCGGGCACCTCGGGCAGCTCGGGCAGTTCGGGCAGCTCGGGCAGCTCGGGCAACTCGGGCAGCTCGGGCAACTCGGGCAGCTCGGGCAACTCGGGCAACTCGGGCAGCTCGGGCAGCTCGGGCAGCTCGGGCAGTTCGGGCAACTCGGGCAGTTCGGGCAGCTCGGGCAGCTCGGGCAGCTCGGGCAGTTCGGGCAACTCGGGCAGCTCGGGCAACTCGGGCAACTCGGGCAACTCGGGCAGCTCGGGCAACTCGGGCAGCTCGGGCAGCTCGGGCAGTTCGGGCAACTCGGGCAGCTCGGGCAACTCGGGCAGCTTGGGCAGTTCGGGCAGTTCGGGCAGTTCGGGCAACTCGGGCAGCTTGGGCAGCTCGGGCAACTCGGGCAGCTCGGGCAGCTCGGGCAACTCGGGCAGCTCGGGCAGTTCGGGCAACTCGGGCAGCTAGGGCAGTTCGGGCAGCTCGGGCAGCTCGGGCAGTTCGGGCAACTCAGGCAGCTCGGGCAGCTCGGGCAGCTCGGGCAGCTCGGGCAGTTCGGGCAACTCGGGCAGTTCGGGCAACTTGGGCAGCTCGGGCAGCTCGGGCACCCCGGGCAGCTCGGGCAACTCAGGCAGCTCGGGCAGCTCGGGCAGCTCGGGCAACTCGGGACAAGGGGCAGGTGGCCAGCTCGGGCACCTCGGGCAGCTCGGGCAGCTCGGGCAGTTCGGCCAGCTCGGGCACCTCGAGCAGCTCGGGCAGCTCGTACAGCTCGGGCAGCTCGGGCAACTCGGGCAGCTCGGGCAGCTCGGACAGCTCGGGCAGATCGGGCAACGGGCAACTCGGGACAAGGGCCAGCTCGGGCAGCTCGGGCAACTCGGGCAGCTCGGGCAGCTCGGGCAGCTCGGGCAGCTCGGGCAGCTCTGGCAACTCGGGCAGCTCGGGCAACTCGGGCAGCTCGGGCAACACTGGCAGCTCGGGCAACTTGGGCAACTCCGGCAACTCGGGCAACTCAGGCAACTCGGGCAACTCAGGCAGGTGGCCAGCTCGGGCAGCTCGGGCAACTCGGGCAGCTCGGGCAGGTGGCCAGCTCGGGCAACTCGGGCAGCTCGGGCAACTCAGGCAACTCGGGCAACTCGGGCAGCTCGGGCAGCTCGGGCAACTCGGGCACCTCGGGCAGCTCGGGCAACTCGGGCAACTCGGGCAGCTCGGGCAACACTGGCAACTCCGGCAACTCGGGCAGCTCGGGCAACACTGGCAACTCGGGCAACTCGGGCAGCTCGGGCAGCTCGGGCAACTCGGGCAACTCGGGCAGGTGGCCAGCTCGGGCAGCTCGGGCAACTCAGGCAGCTCGGGCAGCTCGGGCAACTCGGGCAGCTCGGGCAGCTCGGGCAGTTCGGGCAACTCGGGCAGCTCGGGCAGCTCGGGCAACTCGGGCAGCTCGGGCAGTTCGGGCAACTCGGGCAGTTCGGGCAACTCGGGCAGCTTGGGCAGCTCGGGCAACTCGGGCAGCTCGGGCAGCTCGGGCAACTCGGGCAGCTCGGGCAGTTCGGGCAACTCGGGCAGCTAGGGCAGTTCGGGCAGCTCGGGCAGCTCGGGCAGTTCGGGCAACTCAGGCAGCTCGGGCAGCTCGGGCAGCTCGGGCAGCTCGGGCAGTTCGGGCAACTCGGGCAGTTCGGGCAACTTGGGCAGCTCGGGCAGCTCGGGCACCCCGGGCAGCTCGGGCAACTCAGGCAGCTCGGGCAGCTCGGGCAGCTCGGGCAACTCGGGACAAGGGGCAGGTGGCCAGCTCGGGCACCTCGGGCAGCTCGGGCAGCTCGGGCAGTTCGGCCAGCTCGGGCACCTCGAGCAGCTCGGGCAGCTCGTACAGCTCGGGCAGCTCGGGCAACTCGGGCAGCTCGGGCAGCTCGGACAGCTCGGGCAGATCGGGCAACGGGCAACTCGGGACAAGGGCCAGCTCGGGCAGCTCGGGCAGCTCGGGCAACTCGGGCAGCTCGGGCAGCTCGGGCAGCTCGGGCAGCTCGGGCAGCTCTGGCAACTCGGGCAGCTCGGGCAACTCGGGCAGCTCGGGCAACACTGGCAGCTCGGGCAACTTGGGCAACTCCGGCAACTTGGGCAACTCAGGCAACTCGGGCAACTCAGGCAGGTGGCCAGCTCGGGCAGCTCGGGCAACTCGGGCAGCTCGGGCAGGTGGCCAGCTCGGGCAGCTCGGGCAGCTCGGGCAACTCAGGCAACTCGGGCAACTCGGGCAGCTCGGGCAGCTCGGGCAACTCGGGCACCTCGGGCAGCTCGGGCAACTCGGGCAACTCGGGCAGCTCGGGCAACACTGGCAACTCGGGCAACTCCGGCAACTCGGGCAGCTCGGGCAACACTGGCAACTCGGGCAACTCGGGCAGCTCGGGCAGCTCGGGCAACTCGGGCAACTCGGGCAGGTGGCCAGCTCGGGCAGCTCGGGCAACTCAGGCAGCTCGGGCAGCTCGGGCAACTCGGGCAACTCGGGCAGCTCGGGCAGCTCGGGCAGCTCGGGCAACTCGGGCACCTCGGGCAGCTCGGGCAGCTCGGGCAACTCGGGCAGCTCGGGCAACTCAGGCAACTCGGGCAACTCGGGCAGCTCGGGCAGCTCGGGCAACTCGGGCACCTCGGGCAGCTCGGGCAACTCGGGCAACTCGGGCAGCTCGGGCAACACTGGCAACTCGGGCAACTCCGGCAACTCGGGCAGCTCGGGCAACACTGGCAACTCGGGCAACTCGGGCAGCTCGGGCAGCTCGGGCAACTCGGGCAACTCGGGCAGGTGGCCAGCTCGGGCAGCTCGGGCAACTCAGGCAGCTCGGGCAACACTGGCAACTCGGGCAACTCCGGCAACTCGGGCAGCTCGGGCAGCTCGGGCAACTCGGGCAGGTGGCCAGCTCGGGCAGCTCGGGCAACTCGGGCATCTCGCCCAGCTCGGGCAGCTCGGCCAGCTCGGGCAGCTCGGGCAACTCGGGACAAGGGGCAGGTGGCCAGCTCGGGCACCTCGGGCAGCTCGGGCAGCTCGGGCAGTTCGGCCAGCTCGGGCACCTCGAGCAGCTCGGGCAGCTCGTACAGCTCGGGCAGCTCGGGCAACTCGGGCAGCTCGGGCAGCTCGGACAGCTCGGGCAGATCGGGCAACGGGCAACTCGGGACAAGGGCCAGCTCGGGCAGCTCGGGCAACTCGGGCAGCTCGGGCAGCTCGGGCAGCTCGGGCAGCTCGGGCAGCTCTGGCAACTCGGGCAGCTCGGGCAACTCGGGCAGCTCGGGCAACACTGGCAGCTCGGGCAACTTGGGCAACTCCGGCAACTCGGGCAACTCAGGCAACTCGGGCAACTCAGGCAGGTGGCCAGCTCGGGCAGCTCGGGCAACTCGGGCAGCTCGGGCAGGTGGCCAGCTCGGGCAGCTCGGGCAGCTCGGGCAACTCAGGCAACTCGGGCAACTCGGGCAGCTCGGGCAGCTCGGGCAACTCGGGCACCTCGGGCAGCTCGGGCAACTCGGGCAACTCGGGCAGCTCGGGCAACACTGGCAACTCGGGCAACTCCGGCAACTCGGGCAGCTCGGGCAACACTGGCAACTCGGGCAACTCGGGCAGCTCGGGCAGCTCGGGCAACTCGGGCAACTCGGGCAGGTGGCCAGCTCGGGCAGCTCGGGCAACTCAGGCAGCTCGGGCAGCTCGGGCAACTCGGGCAACTCGGGCAGCTCGGGCAGCTCGGGCAGCTCGGGCAACTCGGGCACCTCGGGCAACTCGGGCAGCTCGGGCAACACTGGCAACTCGGGCAACTCCGGCAACTCGGGCAGCTCGGGCAACACTGGCAACTCGGGCAACTCGGGCAGCTCGGGCAGCTCGGGCAAC
The DNA here is from genome assembly GCA_963514005.1 of Raja brachyura. The sequence continues at coordinate 18,461 of CAUPSL010001078.1, forward strand.
TCGGGCAACTCGGGCAGGTGGCCAGCTCGGGCAGCTCGGGCAACTCAGGCAGCTCGGGCAGCTCGGGCAACTCGGGCAACTCGGGCAGCTCGGGCAGCTCGGGCAGCTCGGGCAGCTCGGGCAACTCGGGCACCTCGGGCAGCTCGGGCAACTCGGGCAGCTCGGGCAACTCAGGCAACTCGGGCAACTCGGGCAGCTCGGGCAGCTCGGGCAACTCGGGCACCTCGGGCAGCTCGGGCAACTCGGGCAGCTCGGGCAACACTGGCAACTCGGGCAACTCCGGCAACTCGGGCAGCTCGGGCAACACTGGCAACTCGGGCAACTCGGGCAGCTCGGGCAGCTCGGGCAACTCGGGCAACTCGGGCAGGTGGCCAGCTCGGGCAGCTCGGGCAACTCAGGCAGCTCGGGCAACACTGGCAACTCGGGCAACTCCGGCAACTCGGGCAGCTCGGGCAGCTCGGGCAACTCGGGCAGGTGGCCAGCTCGGGCAGCTCGGGCAACTCGGGCATCTCGCCCAGCTCGGGCAGCTCGGGCAACTCGGGCAGCTCGGGCAACTCGGGCAGCTCGGGCAGCTCGGGCAACTCGGGCAGCTCGGGCAACTCGGGCAGCTCGGGCAGTTCGGGCAGCTAGGGCAGCTAGGGCAGCTCGGGCAGCTCGGGCAGCTCGGGCAGTTCAGGCAGCTCGGGCAACTCGGGCAGTTCGGGCAACTCGGGCAGCTCGGGCAGCTCGGGCAGTTCGGGCAACTCAGGAAGGTGGCCAGCTCGGGCAGCTCGGGCAACTCGGGCAGCTCGGGCAGTTCGGGCAACTCGGGCAACTCGGGCAGCTCGGGCAACTCGGGCAGTTCGGGCAGCTCGGGCAACACTGGCAACTCGGGCAGCTCGGGCAGCTCGGGCAACTCGGGCACCTCGGGCAGTTCGGGCAACTCGGGCAACTCGGGCAACTCGGGCAACTCGGGCAGCTCGGGCAGTTCGGGCAACTCGGGCAGCTTGGGCAGCTCGGGCAGCTCGGGCAGCTCGGGCAGCTCGGGCAGTTCGGGCAACTCGGGCAGCTCGGGCAGCTCGGGCAGCTCGGCCTGGCACCGTGACTCAGGGATGGCCAACTTGGCCAGGTGTGTGCCGCCCCGTGACGCAGGGAAGTGCGTACGGTACAGGCTGCTCCTGCACACTCTACACTTCCTCACCCTTGTCTTCTGTCCAGATACGCCCTGGCGGTCCATGTCACCACCTGACGGTGGGAGCGGTCCCCAGTGGAGGTCTCTCTACAAGAGAGTCCTCCCCCTTTACATCGGGGACCTGGGGTGGGGAGTGTTGCACACGGCTGTGGCCTGTAGCAGGTACTTGAGCCGGTTCACGGACTCGCCAGCCGCCCGTCACTTCTGCGGCGATGAAGAGACCGTGTTCCACGTCTACATGCAGTGTGAGAGGTTGCAGCCCCTGTTCGTCTATCTGAAGGGGCTGCTCCTCAAGTGTTGCTGACATTTTAGCCCCACACTCCTGATATTTGGGTATCGGGTACAGAGGGGGGAGGGGGGAGATCTCCCTGTCCGTCTGCTCCTGGGCCTGGACAAGATGACCATTCACGGGTCAGGCAGCGGGTAGTCAATGGCCGCACCGGTTTCGGCTGCTGCCCCTTTTCCAGGCCTACGTCCGTGCCCGTGTGTCCCTGGAGAGGTCATCCAATGATTCAGTGGAGGCCAATTCACCGGATGTTTTCAAGAGAGAGTTAGATTTAGCTACTAGTGCCAACGGAATCAAGGGATATGGGGAAAAAGCAGGAACGGGGTACTGATTGTGGATGATCAGCCCTGATCATATTGAAAGGCAGTGCTGGCTCGAAGGGCCGAATGGCCTCCTCCTGTACCTATTGTCTATGTTTCCATGGAACACGTAGTGGCCGTACGTGAACGTTGGTCGCCGAGGGAGGTCGAGTATTATTGATAAAGTTGCTGATATATTCATTTGATGAGGTTTTGTTTGTAAACTTCTAATATAGGCAGCCTTTGTTCATGTTAATACTCTGTATCTTTGCGTTTGTTTACGGAAACAAAGTATTTGTTAAAAAAAAAAGCAACAAACCAGGACATCTTCGGCCCGACCCTCTCCCCTACACACAGGGTGTCCAGAGATGAGGATGGTGGGTGTGACAGAAGGCAAAGAGCAGCCCCTTTAGATATTGGAACCGGGGCTGCAACCTCACACACTCCATATACACGTGGAACACAGACTCTTCCAGCCGGCGGCGGATGGTGGCAGGCGGATGGTGAGTCTGCACCGCGAGGGGAACAGGTTGCAGGGAACTACTTGGTACAGTACCCTCCACCCTAGGTCCCTGTTGTCAGCATCACTGACCGGTCGATTATCACTGATTGTGCAGGAAGGAACTGCAGATGCTGGTTTAAATCAAAGATAGACACAAAATGCTGGAGTAACTCAGACTGATCAGTCTGAAGAAGGGTCTCGACCCAAACATCACCCAATCCTTCTGTCTCTAGAGAGGCTGCCTGTCCCGCTGAGTTACTCCTGCATGTTGTGTCTATCTTGGACCATCACTGACCATGTCCAGCCTCACCTCTTGAACTGCTTCAGGAAGATGCCGACGTTCATGCTCCTCTTGGCGTCCAGGATGGAAATCTGCGGACAGAGTCGGACGGTCAGATCGGCCAGTGTCCTGGGCACGGCTGCAGCCCCTGGGGTCAGCCGCCACCACCAGTAGGAAGCACTCTGTCACCGTGAAGGTCCTTACTCTCTCCCCAGCCACCAATCACCTCCCCCCTCCTTCTCCCCCGACGTCTCCAACATATCTCACAACAGACAATAGGTGCAGGAGGAGGCCATTCGGCCTTTCGAGCCAGCACCGCCATTCAATGTGATCATGGCTGATCATCCCCAATCAGTACCCCGTTCCTGCCTTCTCCCCATATCCCCTGACTCCGCTATCTTTAAGAGCCCTATCTAGCTCTCTCTTGAAAGTATCCAGAGAACCGGCCTCCACCGCCCTCTGAGGCAGAGAATTCCACAGACTCATAACTGGGTGAGAATGTTTTACCTCATCTCTGTTCAAAATGGCTTACCCCTTATTCTTAAACTGTGGCCCCCTGTTTCTGGTCTTCCCCAACATCAGTTACATGTTTCCTGCCTCTTGCGTGCCCAATCCCTTAATAATCTCATACGTTTCAATAAGATCCCACCTCATCCTTCTAAATTCACGAGTGTACAAGCCCAGCCGCTCCATTCTCTCAGCATATATCAGTCCCGCCATCCCGGGAATTAACCTTGTGAACGTACGCTGCACTCCCTCAATAGCAAGAATGTCCTTCCTCAAATTAGGGGACCAAAACTGCACACAATACTCCAGGCGTGGTCTCACTAGGGCCCTGTACAACTGCAGTAGGACCTCTTTGCTCCTATACTCAACTCCTCTTGTTATGAAAGCCTCCTTCACAATGGAGGGAAGGGTATTTGCAACTGTACACTGCAAGAGCGGGCAAGATCATCTCTGTCCCCTCATCACCCTGGCCACAAACTCTTTGAATCACTTCCCTCTGGAAGGCGACTCCGGACTGTTAAAGCTGCCACAGCCAGACATAAAAACAGCTTTTTTCCACGAGTAGTTGCTCTACTCAATAACCAAAAATCTGTAGCCTGCTTTTGCTCTGGTATTTTACTTAATTCAAATGTTTAATTGATAATGTTTTATTTTTAATGTTTTATGTGTCATTCCTAACTGTCACTGTGTGTCATGTTGTCACTTGCGGGTGGAACACCAAACCAAATTCCTTGTATGTGAATACTTGGCTAATAAATTTATTCATAAACATGCCATTGTCTTTCTTCACTACCTGCTGTACCTGCATCCTTACTTTCAGTGACTGATGGACAAGGACCCCCAGATCTTTTTGTACTTCCCCTTTTCCCAATTTAACATCATTCACAAAATAACCTGCCTTCCTGTTTTTGCTACCAAAGTGGATAACCTCACATTTATCCACATTAAACTGCATCTGCCATGCATCTGCCCACTCACCCAACCTGTCCAAGTCACCCTGCATTCTCATAGCATCCTCCTCACAGTTCACACTGCAACCCAGCTTTGTGTCATTTGCACATTTGCTATTGTTACTTTAAATCCCATCATCTAAATCATTGATGTATATTGTAAATAGCTGCGGTCCCAGCACCGAGCCTTGTGGTACCCCACTAGTCACTGCCTGCCATTCTGAAAGGGACCCGTTAATCCCTACTCTGTGTTTCCTGTCTGCCAAACAATTTTCTATCCATCTTTCTTCGTCTTCTTGTGTTTGAGGCAGCAGAGGTTATGTAACGGCCTCCAGGCGCTGTAGCCAGTTCAATGTGCTGTTGCCGAAGGCCGTGAGGTCTACCCCTCCACCAGGGGGGTGGAGGACAGCGCAGTCTAAAATGAGGTGCTGCGCTGTTTGCTGGTCTGCTCCACACATGCAGGCTGCTGATGAATGCAGCCCCCAGCAATGCATGTTGGTGTTGAATGGAGTCGGTTCAGGGCGACCCATTCTTTGTGGGGCAGGTCCAAGCCGGGTGGGGCTGTGGTGCAACAGTGAATTGAGGAGGTCGTGAAGTCTGTTCTATCCATGTCAACTGAACACCCTACCACCAATACCATGTGCTCTAATTTTGCCCACTAATCTCCTATGTGGGACCTTATTAAATGCTTTCTGAACGTCCAGGTCCACTACATCCACTGGGTCTCCCTTGTCCATTTTCCTAGTTACATCCTCAAAAAATTCCAGAAGATTAGTCAAGCATGATTTCCCCTTCGTAAATCCATGCTGACTCGGACTGATCCTGTTACTGCTATCCAAATGTGCGGCTATCTCATCTTTTATAATTGACTCCAGCATCTTCCCCACCACCGATGTCAGGCTAACTGGTCTATAATTCCCTGTTTTCTCTCTCCCACCTTTCTTAAAAAGTGGGATAACATTAGCTACCCGCCAATCCACAGGAACTGATCCTGAGTCTATAGAACATTGGAAAATTATCACCAATGCATCCACGATTTCTAGAGCTACTTCATTAAGTACTCTGGGATGCAGACCATCAGGCCCTGGGGATTTATCAGCCTTCTGTCCCATCAGTCCACCCAACACCATTTCCTGCCTAATGTGGATTTCCTTCAGTTCCTCTGTCACCCCAGATCCTCTGGCCACTACTATATCTGGAAGATTGTTTGTGTCCTCCTTAGTGAAGATGGATCCAAAGTACCTGTTCAACTCATCTGCCATTTCCTTGTTCCCCATAATAAATTCACCTGTTTCAGTCTTCAAGGGTCCAACTTTGGCCTTAACTAATTTTTTCCTCTTCACATACCTAAAGAAGCTTTTACTATCCTCCTTTATATTCTTGGCTAGCTTACCTTCGTACGTCATCTTTTCTCCCTGTATTGCCTTTTTAGTTATCTTCTGTTGCTCTTTAAACGTTACCCAATCCTCTTGCTTTCTGCTCATCTTTGCTACGTTGTACTTCTTCTCTTTAATTTTTATACTGTCCCTGACTTCCCTTGTCAGCCATGGTCGCCCCTTTCTCCCCTTGGAATCTTTCTTCCTCTTTGGAATGAACTGATCCTGCACTTTCTGTATTATCCCTAGAAATGCCTGCCATTGTTAACCCACTGAGTTACTCCAGCACTCTGTGTGTTTTTGTGTATTAACCACCCTGTACAGTTGTTTGTTTCAACTTATACACTGGCAATACCTTACTCGGCTCGAGGGGACAATCGGCAATAACACTCACCATCCCCTCACAGTCCGTTAGAGCGAGTGTTTACTGTCACTTCTTCAGGTCTTTCAAACTCCAGTGTTCGAGGCACAACAACCCAAGTCTGTACAACCTCAACCTATTGCTAATGCTCCCAACCTCGACTCCTCAGTACAGTGTGACAATAAATCATTCTGATCAACCTCCTCTGCTCCCTCTCCAGAGCCTCCACATCCTTCCAGTAAAGTTTATAGGGAGTGGTGACCATGGAGGTTATCGAAGCTTCACCGAGCACCAGCAGGAATGAGCTACTGCCAGCGAGGACACCAATAATCAAGGGAGACAGAACTAGATATAGGGATGTGTTAAAGAAGGAACTGCAGATGCTGGAAAATCGAGGGTACACAAAAAGCTGGGGAAACTCAGCGGGTGCAGCAGCATCTGAGGAACAAAGGAGATAGGCAATGTTTCGGGCCGAAACCCTTCTTCAGACTGAAGATGCTGCTGCACCCGCTGAGGCTGAGGGATATAGGGAGAGGCTTAATGTAAGTCTGGTAATAAAAACTATTGTTTACGAGAATGATGCCAACAGTCGTGGTATTAGATACAGGGAGAGATTGGACAGACTTGGATAGTTGCTCTGGAATGTTGGAGGTTGCGGGGAAAGCTTGAGAGAAGTTTATAAAATAATGAGGGCAGAGATTACCCCTCCCCCCCTCCTCCCTCCCCCTCCACTCCCCCTCCCCACACCCTCAAATAATGGCCCCTTACCTCCCTCCACTCCCCCTCCCCACACCCTCAAATAATGGCCCCTTACCTCCCTCCACTCCCCCTCCCCACACCCCCTCTCCGCACACACACATAATGGCCCTGTACCTGCCTCCGCTTTGACATGGGTAGCTGCTGAGGAAAATGAGAGCCCATGGCATCAAAGGGCAGGTACTAGCATGGATTGCAGGTTGGCTGGATGGCAGAAGGCAAAGAGTAGCAATATAGGGGGCTTTTCCCGATTGGCTGCCAGTGACTAGCGGAGTTCCGCTGGGCCCGGTGCTGGGGCCGCTGCTCTTCACATTGTATATTAATGATTTGGACGAGGGGATTGAAGGCTTTGTGGCCAAGTTTGCAGATGATACGAAAATAGGTGGAGGGGCAGGTAGACTTGGACAGGTTGGGAGAGTGGGCAGAAAAGTGGCAGATGGAATATAGTGTAGCAAAGTGTGGAGTCATGCATTTTGGTCGTAGTAATAAAGGCGTAGATAATTTTACGAGAGGACTAGAATATAAAAACATAAAAACATGTAATGCTGAGGCTCTATAAGGCGATAGGCAAGACACATTTGGAGTATTAGGAACAGTTTTGGGCAGCTTATCTGAGGCAGGTTGTGCCGGCTCGGAGAGGGTTGTGGAGGCAATTTACGAGAATGATCCCAGGAACAATTGTCTAAACCTATGATGAGCATTAGTCGGCACTGGGCCTGTACTCGCTGGAGTTTGGAAGGATGAGGGGGAACCTCATTGAAATGTACAGAATAGTAAAAGGCCTGGATAGGGTGGATGTGGGAAGGATATTTCCACTAGTGGGAGAGTCTAGGGCCAGAGGCTTTGGCCTTAGAATAAAAGGACGTTCCTTCAGGAAGATAAGGAGGAATTTCTTTAGTCCCTGGCGTGGTGGTGAATCTGTGTAATTCTTTGCCACATACTGCTGTGGAGGCCCAGCCACTGGATATTTTTAAGGCAGAGACTGAAAGATTCTTGATCAGTATGGGTGTCAGAGGTTATGGAGAGAAGGCAGGAGAATGGGATTAGGAGGGAGAGATAGATAAGCCATGATTGAATGGCGGATTGATGGGCTGAATGGCCTAATTCTGCTCCTATCACTGATGAACATATGAACTCATGACCCCCTCCCCTCTCGCAGCCCCACCTCCACCCTCCCCTCCCCCTCAGGTGATGATCCCCCCTCACCTCGGTGCGGGTTCCCCGGTGGGGGGAGTGTTGTCGTGTAGGCTTGACCCCCTGGGCCTGGCTGCTGGCGAACAGCTCCTCCATTCTGCTGGTGTCGATGGCGATGTGCGCAACATCTGTCTGCGCTGTCCAGATGTTTTGCCGGCCCACCACACGGTGCTGCGGCAAGGCGTCCCAGTTAAAGCGGCGCAACTGGGAACGTCGGGCAGGGGCCGAACGCCGGAGCAGGCCGGAGGCTGGGGGGGGTCCTGGGGGTGGGGGAGGGGGAGGGGGAGGGGGTGGGGGAGGGGGTGGGGGAGGAGGGGGGGGTGGCGGAGGGGGAGGGGGTGGGGGAGCAGGTCCTTGGCAACTGGGATCAGGGTCAGAGGACTGTTGCCTGTGGTTACCAGGGTCAGAGGGCGGTGACAGAGAGTTTGCCGATTCTCCAGGACCGTTTTGTGGGAATAAATGTGTAGGATCCAAATCTGGTGGCGTTACCACGACAACTGGGACCTGCTCCGTCATCACAGTGACCGGGTCCTGCTCTGTTGTCACGGTGACCGGGTCCTGCTCTGTTGTCACGCTGATCGGGGCCTGCTCTGTTGTCACGGTGACAGGGCCCTGCACCGTTTTCATGGTGTCCGGTGCCTGTTCTGTTGTCATGGTGATCGGGGCCTGCTTCGTTTTCATGGTGACCGGGGCCTGCTCCGTTTCCATGGTGACAGGGCCCTGCACCGTTTTCATGGTGTCCGGTGACTGCTCTGTTGTCATGGTGACCGGGGCCTGCTCCGTTTTCATGGTGACTGGGGCCTGTTCTGTTGTCATGGTGATTGGGGCCTGCTTTGTTTTCATGGTGTCCTGTGCCTGCTCTGTTGTCATGGTGACTGGGGCCTGTTCCGTTTCCATGGTGTCCGGTGCCTGCTCTGGTGTCATGGTGACTGGGGCCTGCTTCGTTTTCATGGTGGCCTGTGCCTGCTCCGTTGTCATGGTGACTGAGACCTGCTCCGTTGATTGCTTCGTTGCGGTTAGTCAGAATCCAACAACCAGTTGGCCGAGCGATCCTCATCCCGTCACCAGAGTCACCAACTCTCCCCGGACCAGAAACCTGCGTCACAGGAACACCACCATAACATATCGCGGATGGATCCCTCACTCACATCTCCTCTCATAGCTCTGCTCTCACTCCCCCTCCCCACCAACGCACAAGGGAGCAGTGGGAACAGCTCCATCCAAGACCACAGGAAATTGAAGAGAGTTGTGGACGCAGCCCAGACCATCCCACAAACCAACCTCCCTTCCCAGGGCTGGCAACATTAGGTGAGAGTTGAGAGTGAGAAATTGTGAGGGAACGTAGCGACTGAGGGGGGAGGGTGTGGGCTGCGGTGGGGACCTTTTGCATTTTTCAGCTTGAAATTGTGCAATCTGATGCCTTCTGTAGCGAGTCTTTTAACCTATACTTGAATGCAACATTTATGCTTTAAATTGGATTAGGTATGAATAAGGTTAGGCTAACTTACATTCCTAATTACATTCCACAGTAGAGCCAGGCTCTGATCAACAGGTGCAGCACATGAATGACCTTAGTATATTCATGTATGGAAATCAGATTCTAATTCAAGCTGTTATGCATATATATAGAGAAAAAACCCATAGAAACAAGGCAAGAGGAGTCAGACTTCCATCACTGTTCTGCACAAATAAATTAATCAATCAACCTCACCCTTTGACTAGATAAACAAGATGAAAATAATGCCACATATTCAACCAAGTATGTGGTTCAATAAAATTAAGATATAGATGTAAAACATACATATGGAAACAGGCTCTTTGGCCCACCAAGTCCACACAGACCAGCAATCTACCATACACTAGACAATAGACAATAGATAATTGGTGCAGGAGTAGGCCAATCGGCCCTTCGACCCAGCACCACCATTCAATGTGATCATGGCTGATCATCTACAATCAGTACCCCGTTCCTGCCTTCTCCCCATATCCCTTGATTCTGATAGAACTGGTCTCTGCCACAGAAGGTAGTTGAGGCCAATTCATTGGCTATATTTAAGAGGGAGTTAGATGTGGCCCTTGTGGCTAAAGGGATCAGGGGGTATGGAGAGAAGGCGGGTACAGGATACTGAGATGGATGATCAGCCATGATCATATTGAATGGTGGTGCAGGCTCGAAGGGCCGAATGGCCTACTCCTCCACCTATTGTCTATGATTCTATGATAGCCCTAAGAGCTCTATCTAACTCTCTTTTGAAAGCATCCAGTGAATTGGCCGCCACTGCCTTCTGAGGCAGAGAATTCTACAAATTCACAAGTCTCCGTGTGAAAATGTTTTTCCTCATATCAGTCCTAAATGGGCTACCCCTTATTCTTAAACTGTGACCCATGATTCTGGACTCCCCCAACACCGGGAACATGTTTCCTGCATCTAGCGTGTCCAATCCCTTAATAATTTTATATGTTTTTATAAATCCCCTCCCATTCTTCTAAAGTCCAGAGTATACAATGCCAGCCGCTCCATTCTCTCAGCATAGTCCAGTCCCACCATCCCGGGAATTAACCCTTGTAAACCTCAATAGCAAGAATGTCCGTCCTCAAATTAGGGGACCAAAACTGCACACACTACCCAGGTGTGGTCTCACTAGGGCCCTGTACAACTGCAGAAGGACCTCTTTGCTCCTATACCCAACTCCTCTTGTTATAAGGCCAAAATGCCATTCGCTTTCTTCACTGCCTGTTGTACCTGCATGTTTACTTTCAGTGACTGGTGTACAAGCACACCCAGGTCAGTTGTACTTCCCCTTTTCCTAACTTGACACAATTTAGATAATAATCTGCATTCCGGTTCTTGCTGCCAAAGTGGATAACCTCACATTTATCCACATTAGATTAGATTAGATTAGATTCAACGTTGTTGTTATTGCACATAGTACAAGTACAGTACAACAAAATGCAGTTTTGAATCTAACCAGGGTGCAAATTAGTAAAGTGCTGATTAAGACAATATATACAAATGAGGATATATTGGTGTATGTACATAGGCATATACATATATACACATAGTTGTTAAGGTGCAAAAGATTGACATGTGCTATATTCTGGTGAATAAGAGCTTAACTATAAATTATATAAACTATAAATAATACCGATGAGAAGGGGGAGGAGCTAGCCTGTGAGTTCAGCGGGGTAATGGTGTTGGGGAAGAAGCTGTTCCTTAGCCTGCTGGTGCGAGACCTGAGGTTCCTGTACCGCCTCCCTGATGGGAGGAGGGCAAACAGTCCATGGTTGGGGTGTGAGGGGTCCTTAATGATTTTGCCAGCCCGTCTCCGACACTGCAACTGCCATGTATCTGCCCACTCACCCAACTCGTCCAAGTCACCCTGCAGCCTAGTAGCACCCTCTTCACAGTTCACACTGCCACCCAGCTTTGTGTGATCTGCAAATCTGGTAATGTTACTTTTAATTCCTTCATCTAAATCATTGATGTATATTGTAAATAGCTGCGGTCCAAGCACCGAGCCTTGCGGTACCCCACTAGTCACTGCCTGCCATTCTGTAAGGGGCCCGTTAATCCCTACTCTTTGTTTCCTGTCTGCCAATCAATTTTCTATCCATGTCAGCACTCCACCCCCAATACCATGTGCTCTAATTTTGCCCACTAATCTCGTGTGTGACCTTATCAAATGCTTTCTGAAAGTCCAGGTACACCACCCATCTTCCCCACCACCGATGTCAGGCTAACTGGTCTATAATTCCCTGTTTTCTCTCTCCCTCCTTTCAAAAAAGTTGGATAACATTAGCTACCCTCCAGTCCATAGGAACTGATCCTGAATCTGTAGAACATTGGAAAATGCTCACCAATGCTTCCACGATTTCTAGAGCCACTTCCTTGAGTACCCTGGGATACTCAGGTACTCAACCTGCCATTGCTGTTCCACCGTCATCCCTGCTTGGGTCCCTTTCCGGTCAGCTTTGGCCAGCTCCCTCATGCCTCTATAGTCCCCTTTGTTCAACTGCAATACTGACACTTCCGATTTTGAATTTGTGGAATACTTTGCCTCAGAAGGCAGTGGATGCCGATTCACTGGATGCTTTCATAAGGGAATTTAAGGTAAAGGAACCAAAAGGAAGTAGTGACAATAATATGATAAGTTTGAGAGAGAAAAGGTAAAATCATGGCTGATCATCCACAATCAGTATCCCGATCCTTCCTTTTCCCCATATCCTTTGATTCCACTAGCCCTAAGAGCTAAATCTAACTCTCTTTTGAATGCATGATCACAGTGTGGGAACGGGAGGGGGAGTTGAAGTGCTGAGCCACCGGGAATAGATAGATTCTTGATTAGTACGGGTGTCAGGGCAGGAGATTGGGGTTAGGAAGGAGAGATGGATCAGCCATGATTGAATGGCGGGGCAGAGTTGATGGGCCGAATGGTCTAATTCTACTCCTATCACTTATGACCTTATGGGCCTCACGCTGGTGTAGGGAAGCTACTGGAAGGATTCTTTGGTGTAAGATTTACTCCCATTTGGAAGAGAATGGGTTAATTAGGGACAATCAGTATAACCTTTTTACAGGTCATATTTTCCCAACTCGATTGAGTTTTGTGAGGGGGTGATGAAGGTTATTAATGAGGGTGGGGGTGGATGTTGTCTACATGGATTTTTATAAGGCATTTGATGAAGTCCCCCAAGATAGGCTGATCCAGAAGATTCAGATGTGTAGGATTAACACTGACTTGTTTGCATGGATTCAGAACTGGATTACTGATAGAAGTGAGAGGGTTGAGATGGAAGGACAATATTCAGGCTGGAGGTGTGTGACCAGTGGAGTTCTGCAGGGATCTGTGCTGGGACCGCTGCTGTTTATGATTTATATAAATGACTTGGGCATATATGTAAGAAAGACATGAATGCTGGAGTAACTCAGTGGGACAGGCAGCATTTCTGTCGAGAAGGAATGGGTGACGAGAACGTCACCCATTCCTTTTCTCCAGAGATGCTGCCTGCCCCGCAGTGGTACTCCAGCATTTTGTGTCTATCTTTGGTTTAAACCAGTACCAGCAGTTACCCTGGACGTAAATGTAGACAGGTTGGTGAGTAAGGTTGCAGATGACACTAAGATTGCTGGGGTCACGGACTGTGAGGAAGGCTGACAAGCATAAAGTGGAATATAGATCAGCTACTGAAAAGGGCAGAGAAATAGCAGGTGGAGTTTAACCTGAGCAAGTGTGAGGTGTTGAGCCTTGGCAAGGTATATGGTTGATGGCAAGACCCTTAACAGCAATGATGTGCAGATGAACTTGGAATCCACATCTGATCTGGGGAAGTTTGAAGAAGGGTCTTGACTCAAAACGTCACCTGTCCATGTTCTCCACAGATGCTGCCTGACCCGCTGAGTTACTCCAGCACTCTGTGAAACGTCACCTATCCATGTTCTCCACAGATGCTGCCTGACCTGTTGAGTTACTCCAGCACTCTGTAAAACGTCACCTATCCATGTTCTCCACAGATGCTGCCTGACCCGCTGAGTTACTCCAGCACTCTGTGAAACGTCACCTATCCATGTTCTCCACAGATGCTGCCTGACCCACTGAGTGTTTTCTTTGGGGGGGTGAGGGCTCCAGGTCCGTAGCTCCCTTCTTCCCTGTGGCTATCATACTGTACAACACCTCCCCCTTCTGCCGTGGGGTAGACTGACGCCCCTACCCACTCCTCCCCCCCACCCCCCAATCTTTGCACATCCCCTATCCTGGCCTTTCCACCCGTCACTTTAATTTCATTGTTCACGTATCTTGTGTTTTTATGGCCAATTTCCCTCCTGGGATAAATACAGTTCTAACGTATCGGATCGTAGGGTGAGAGGGGCAAAGCCTAAAGGAGATGTGCGGGGCAAGTGTTTTACACAGAGGGTGGTGGGGGCCTGGAACGCGCTGCCAGGGGTGGGGGCGGAGGCAGATACGATACTGGCGTTTTAGAGGCTTTTAGACAGGCACGTGGATATGCAGGGGATGGAGGGATATGGATCACATGCAGGCAGAGCAGATTAGTTTATTTTGACGTCATGTTCAGCATCGTCATTGTGGGCCAAAGGGCCTGATCTACGTGCAGGAAGGAACTGCAGATGCTGGTTTACATCGAAGATAGACTCAAAATGCCGGAGTAACTCAGCGGGACAGACAGCATCTCTGGAGAGGTTCAAGACCCTTCTTCAGACTGGGGGACAGGTTACACACACTGACCCACACACACACACAGACCCCCCCCCCCCCCCCCCACACACTGACCCACACACACACACACAGACCCCCCCCCCACACACAGACCCACACACACAGACACACACAGACCCCACATACACACACAGACACAGACACACACACGCAGACACACACACACAGACACACAAACACACACAGACCCACACACACAGACACAGACACGCACACGCACACAGACACACACACACAGACCCACACGCACACAGACACACACACACAGACCCACACACACATAGACACACACACACACAGGTACTTTGGATATGTCTTCTCTAAGGAAGACACAAACAATCCCCCAGATGTACTGGAGGACAGAGGATCTAAGGGGATAGAGGAACTGAAAGAAATTTTCATTAGGCGAGGAATAGTATTGGGTTAGCTAATGGGACTGAAGGATGATAAATCCCCTGGGCCTGATGGTCTGCATCCCAGGGTCCTCAGGGAGGTGGCTCTAGAAATAGTGGGAACATTTTCCAATGTTCAATAGATTCAGGATCAGTTCCTGTGGATTGGAGGATAGCTAATGTTATCCCACTTTTGAAGAAAGGATCGAGAGAGAAAACGGGGAATTACAGACCAGTTAGCCTGACTTCGGTGGTGGGAAAGATGCTGGAGTCAATTATTAAAGAGGTAATAATGGGGCATTTGGATCGCAGTAAAAGGATTAGTCCAAGTCAACATGGATTTATGAAAGGGAAATCATGCTTGACTAATCTTCTGGAATTTTTTGAAGATGTGACAAGTAAAATGGGTGCCAGTGGGTGTAGTGTATCTAGACTTTCAGAAAGGTCCCGCATGGGAGACTGGTGACTAAAATTAGAGCACATGGTATTGGGGGTAGGGTGTTGACATGGATAAAAAATTGGCTGGCAGACCTGAAGCAAAAAGTAGGAGTGAATGGGTCCTTTTCAGAATGGCAGGCAGTGGCGAGTGGAGTGCCGCAGGGCTCGGTGTTGGGGCCACAACTATTTACCATATATATTCATGACTTGGAAGAGGGAATTAGGAGCAACACTAGCAAGTTTGTGGATGACACAAAGCCGGGTGGCAGTGTGAACTGTGAAGAGGATGTTAGGAGGTTACAGGGTGACCTGGACAGGTTGAGTGAGTGGGCAGATGCGTGGCAGATGCAGTATAATATAGATAAATGTGAGGTTATCCACTTTGACGGCAAAAACAAGGGGGCAGATTATTATCGAAATGGGGTTAGGTTAGGTAAGGGTAGGTAAGGTACAGGTACAGGAGGTAAGGTACAGCGAGATCTGGGTGTCCTTGTACACCGGTCACTGAAAGTTGGCGTGCAGGTACAGCAGGCAGTGAAAAAAGCTAATGGAATGTTGGCCTCCATAACAAGAGGATTTCAGTACAGGAGTAAAGAGGTTCTTCTGCAGTTGTATAGGGCTCTGGTGAGACCACATCTGGAGTATTGTGTACAGCTTTGGTCTCCTAATTTGAGGAAGGGCATCCTTGTGATTGAGGCAGTGCAGCGTAGGTTCACGAGATTGATCCTGGGATGGCGGGACTGTCATATGAGGAAAGATTGAAAAGACTAGGCTTGTGTTCACTGGAGTTTAGAAGGATAAGGGGAGGTCTTATAGAAACATATAAAATTATAAAAGGACTGGACAAGTTAGATGCAGGAAAAATGTTCCCAATGTTGGGCGAGTCCAGAACCAGGGGCCACAGTCTTAGAATAAAGGGGAGGCCATTTAAGACTGAGGTGAGAAGAAACTTTTTCACCCAGAGAGTTGTGAATTTGTGGAATTCCCTGCTACAGAGGGCAGTGAAGGCCAAATCACTGGATGGATTTAAGAGTTAGATAGAGCTCTCGGGACTAGTGGAATCAAGGGATATGGGGAGAAGGCAGGCACGAGTTATTGATTGGGGATGATCAGCCATGATCACAATAAATGCTGGAGTCAATTTAATAATTGACTCCAGCATCTTTCCCACTTAAAGGGTCGAATGGCCTCCTCCTTCACCTATTTTATATGTTTCGCACACACACAGACCCACACACACACAGACCCACACACACACAGACCCACACACACACCCACACACACACAGACCCACACACACACACTGACCCACTGACCCACACACAGACACACACTGACTGACCCACACAATCTGATCTATATTCTTTGAGGGTGGAGGGTTTCTGGAGGGAGTGGGGGTGGGACAGGAGAACGGTTTAGGGACGGGGTTTGTGGAGAAACACTGTGGAGTTTGGGGGGGGGGGTTAAGGAAGTGATTGGGGTGAAGGGATTTCAGGGGGAAAGCGGAGGGGGACGGGGGACTTGGGGAGGGGGAGGGGGACGGGGGACTTGGGGAGGGGGAGGGGGACAGGGGACTTGGGGAGGGGGAGGGGGACAGGGGACTTGGGGAGGGGGAGGGGGACAGGGGACTTGGGGAGGGGGAGGGGGCGGCGTTTGCCGCGGTTCTGACCCGCGATGTTTCTCACTCACCGGCGGCTCCGTCCCGCCCGGTCCCTCCGATTGCCCCCCACAGCCGCTCGGCCCGTCGCTCCTGTCCCGGCGCCGCTCGGCCCGTCGCTCCTGTCCCGGCGCCGCTCGGCCCGTCGCTCCTGTCCCGGCGCCGCTCGGCCCGTCGCTCCTGTCCCGGAGTTTCCGACTTTTCACCAACTCCCCGAAACTGCGCTGGGCGTCGGCGCGCATGCGCGGAGATCCACCCAAAATCAGACCGACAGGTAACTCCCCACCGTCAGTGTCTGTCTGTCTGTGTGGGTCAGTGTGTGGGTCAGTGTGTGGGTCAGTGTGTGTGGGTGGGTCAGTGTGTGGGTGTGGGTCAGTGTGTCTGTGTGGGTCAGTGTGTGGGTCAGTGTGTGTGGGTGGGTCAGTGTGTGGGTGTGGGTCAGTGTGTCTGTGTGGGTCAGTGTGTGTGTGTGGGTCAGTGTGTGTGTGTGGGTCAGTGTGTGTGGGTCAGTGTGTGTGTGTGTGTGTGTCAGTGTGTGTGTGTGTGGGTCAGTGTGTGTGTGTGGGTCAGTGTGTGTGTGTGTGTCAGTGTGTGTGTGTGGGTCAGTGTGTGTGTGTGGGTCAGTGTGTGTGTGTGGGTGTGGGTCAGTGTGTGTGGGTCAGTGTGTGTGTGTGGGTCAGTGTGTGTGGGTGGGTCAGTGTGTGTGTGTGGGTCAGTGTGTGTGTGGGTCAGTGTGTGTGTGTGGGTCAGTGTGTGTGGGTGGGTCAGTGTGTCTGTGTGGGTCAGTGTGTGTGTGTGGGTCAGTGTGTGTGTGTGGGTCAGTGTGTGTGGGTGGGTCAGTGTGTCTGTGTGGGTCAGTGTGTCTGTGTGGGTGTGGGTCAGTGTGTCTGTGTGGGTCAGTGTGTCTGTGTGGGTCAGTGTGTGTGTGGGTCAGTGTGTGTGTGTGGGTCAGTGTGTGTGGGTGGGTCAGTGTGTGTGTGTGGGTCAGTGTGTGTGGGTGGGTCAGTGTGTGTGTGTGGGTCAGTGTGTGTGTGGGTCAGTGTGTGTGTGTGGGTCAGTGTGTCTGTGTGGGTCAGTGTGTGTGGGTGGGTCAGTGTGTGTGTGTGGGTCAGTGTGTGTGTGTGGGTCAGTGTGTGTGTGTGGGTCAGTGTGTGTGTGTGGGTCAGTGTGTGTGGGTGGGTCAGTGTGTCTGTGTGGGTCAGTGTGTGTGTGTGGGTCAGTGTGTGTGTGTGGGTCAGTGTGTGTGGGTGGGTCAGTGTGTCTGTGTGGGTCAGTGTGTCTGTGTGGGTGTGGGTCAGTGTGTCTGTGTGGGTCAGTGTGTCTGTGTGGGTCAGTGTGTGTGTGGGTCAGTGTGTGTGTGTGGGTCAGTGTGTGTGGGTGGGTCAGTGTGTCTGTGTGGGTCAGTGTGTGTGTGTGGGTCAGTGTGTGTGTGTGGGTGGGTCAGTGTGTGGGTCAGTGTGTGTGGGTCAGTGTGTGTGGGTGGGTCAGTGTGTCTGTGTGGGTCAGTGTGTCTGTGTGGGTCAGTGTGTGTGTGTGTGGGTCAGTGTGTGTGTGTGGGTCAGTGTGTCTGTGTGGGTGGGTGGGTCAGTGTGTGTGGGTGGGTCAGTGTGTGTGGGTGGGTCAGTGTGTCTGTCAGTGTGGGTCAGTGTGTGTGTGTGGGTCAGTGTGTGTGTGTGGGTCAGTGTGTGTGTGTGGGTGGGTGGGTCAGTGTGTGTGGGTGGGTGGGTGGGTCAGTGTGTGTGGGTGGGTCAGTGTGTGTGTGGGTCAGTGTGTGTGTGTGGGTCAGTGTGTGTGGGTGGGTCAGTGTGTGTGTGTCAGTGTGTGTGTGTGGGTGGGTCAGTGTGTGGGTCAGTGTGTGTGGGTGGGTCAGTGTGTGTGGGTCAGTGTGTGTGTGTGGGTCAGTGTGTCTGTGTGGGTCAGTGTGTGTGTGTGGGTCAGTGTGTCTGTGTGGGTCAGTGTGTGTGTGTGGGTCAGTGTGTGTGTGTGGGTGGGTCAGTGTGTGGGTCAGTGTGTGTGGGTGGGTCAGTGTGTGTGGGTCAGTGTGTGTGGGTGGGTCAGTGTGTCTGTGTGGGTCAGTGTGTCTGTGTGGGTCAGTGTGTGTGGGTGGGTCAGTGTGTCTGTGTGGGTCAGTGTGTGGGGGTCAGTGTGTGTGTGGGTCAGTGTGTGTGGGTGGGTCAGTGTGTGTGGGTGGGTCAGTGTGTCTGTGTGTGGGTCAGTGTGTCTGTGTGGGTCAGTGTGTGTGGGTGGGTCAGTGTGTGTGGGTGGGTGGGTGGGTGGGTCAGTGTGTGTGTGTGTGGGTCAGTGTGTCTGTGTGGGTCAGTGTGTGGGGGTCAGTGTGTGTGTGTGTGGGTCAGTGTGTGGGTCAGTGTGTGGGTCAGTGTGTGTCTGTGTGTGTGTGTTAGTGTGTGGGGTTAGTGTGTGGGTGTGTCAATGTGTGTGTCAGTGTGTGTGTGTCAATGTGTGAGTCTGTGTCAATGTGTGAGTCTGTGTCAATGTGTGAGTCTGTGTGTGTCAGTGTGTGAGTCTGTGTGTGTGTGTGTGTTAGTGTGTGGGTGTGTCAATGTGTGTGTGGGTCAGTGTGTGTGTGTTAGTGTGTGGGTGTGTCAATGTGTGAGTCTGTGTGTGTGTGTGTTAGTGTGTGGGTGTGTCAATGTGTGAGTCTGTGTGTGTGTGTTAGTGTGTGGGTGTGTCAATGTGTGAGTCTGTGTGTGTGTGTGTTAGTGTGTGGGTGTGTCAATGTGTGTGTGGGTCAGTGTGTATGTGTTAGTGTGTGGGTGTGTCAATGTGTGAGTCAGTGTGTGGGTCAGTGTGTGTGTGTTAGTGTGTGGGTGTGTCAATGTGTGAGTCAGTGTGTGTGTGGGTCAGTGTGTGGGGTCAGTGTGTGTGGGTCAGTGTGTGTGTCCAGTGTGTGTGTGTGTGGGTCAGTGTGTGGGGTCAGTGTGTGTGTGGGGTCAGTGTGTGTGGGTCAGTGTGTGGGTCCAGTGTGTGTGTGTGGGGGTCAGTGTGTGTGTGTTAGTGTGTGGGTGTGTCAATGTGTGAGTCTGTGTGTGTGTGTTAGTGTGTGGGTGTGTCAATGTGTGAGTCTGTGTGTGTGTGTTAGTGTGTGGGTGTGTCAATGTGTGAGTCTGTGTTAGTGTGTGTGTGGGTCAGTGTGTGGGTCAGTGTGTGTGTGTGTGGGTCAGTGTGTGGGTCAGTGTGTGTGTGTGTGGGTCAGTGTGTGGGTCAGTGTGTGGGGTCAGTGTGTGTGTGTGGGTCAGTGTGTGGGTCAGTGTGTGTGTGTGTGGGTCAGTGTGTGTGTGTGTGTGTGTGTGTGGGTCAGTGTGTGGGTCAGTGTGTGTGTGTGTGGGTCAGTGTGTGGGTCAGTGTGTGGGGTCAGTGTGTGTGTGTGGGTCAGTGTGTGGGTCAGTGTGTGTGTGTGGGGGTCAGTGTGTGGGTCAGTGTGTGTGTGTGGGGGTCAGTGTGTGGGGTTCAGTGTGTGTGTGTGGGTCAGTGTGTGGGGTCAGTGTGTGTGTGTGGGGGTCAGTGTGTGGGGTTCAGTGTGTGTGTGTGTGGGTCAGTGTGTGGGTCAGTGTGTGGGGTCAGTGTGTGGGGTCAGTGTGTGGGTCAGTGTGTGTGTGTGTGGGTTAGTGTGTGGGTCAGTGTGTGGGTCAGTGTGTGGGGTCAGTGTGTGTGTGTGGGGGTCAGTGTGTGTGTCAGTGTGTGTGGGTCAGTGTGTGTGTGTGGGGGTCAGTGTGTGTGTGGGTCAGTGTGTGGGGTCAGTGTGTGGGTCAGTGTGTGGGGTCAGTGTGTGTGTGTGGGGGTCAGTGTGTGTGTGGGTCAGTGTGTAGGTCAGTGTGTGGGTCAGTGTGTGTGTGTGGGTCAGTGTGTGGGGTCAGTGTGTGTGTGGTCGAGACCTTTCTTCAGACTGAGAGTCAGGGGGGAGGGAGACTAGAGATATGGAAGTGTGGGGTGTGAAAACGCGAGAACAAAGGGAACGGCAATGAAGGAGAATGTGGAATAAATCATTGAGAGCTGGGAGAAGGTTAAACGAAGCAGACAAACATAAAATGTAATCAGGAGGACAGTCAAACTAGACGGAGAACTGGGAAGGGGGAGGGATGGAGAGCGAGGGTTACTTGAAGTCAGTGAAGTCTGGAAAGGTACAGAGAAGATTTACGGGGATGTTGCCAGGACTAGAGGGTGTGAGCTACAGGGAGAGGTTGAGTAGGCTGGGTCTCTATTCCTTGGAGCGCAGTAGGATGAGGGGAGATCTTATAGAGGTGTATAAAATCATGAGAGGAATAGATCGGGTAGATGCACAGAGTCTCTTGCCCAGAGTCGGGGAATCGAGGACCAGAGGACACAGGTTCAAGGTGAAGGGGAAAAGAGTTAATCGGAATCTGAGGGGTAACTATTTCACACAAAGGGTGGTGGCTGTACGGAACAAGCTGCCAGAGGAGGTAGTTGAGGCTGGGACTATCCGAACGTTTAAGAGACAGTTGGACAGGTACATGGATAGGACAGGTTTGGAGGGATATGGACCAAATGCGGGCAGGTGAGTAGTGTAGCTGGGACATTGTTAGCCGGTGTGGGCAAGTTGGGCCGATGGGCCTGTTTCCACACTGTATCACTCTATGACTCTAACTCAATGTTCATACGGTTGGTGCGTGAGCTGCAGGAGCAAAATATGAGGTGCTGCACCTCCAATTTGTGTTGGGCCTCACTCTGACAGTGGAGGAGGCCCAGGACAGAAAGGTCAGTGTGGGAATGGGAGGGGGAGTTACAGTGTATGAGGAACTGTGGATGTTGGTTTAAATTGACGATAGACACAAAATGATGAAGTAACTCAGCGAGGCAGGCAGCGTCTCTGGAGAGAAGGAACGGGTGACGATTCAGGTCAAAACCCTTCTTCAGACTGATGTCAGGGGAGTGGGGGACAAAGAAAGAATGTAGTTGGAGACAGTAAGACTGGTCGGAGAACTGGGGAGGGTATGGAGAGAGAAAGCAAGGGCTATTAGAAGTTAGAGAAGTCAATGTTCATACCGCTGGGGGTTACATTGTTTACCAACCGGGAGGTCAGGTAGGTTGAGGCGGAATGAGCGGAGGTGTTGGGCAAAACGATCGCTGAGCCTGCGCTTGGTCTCACTGATGTACAAGGGTCCACACCTGGAGCAGCGGATACAGTAGATGATGTTGCAGAAGGTGCAAGTGAACCTCTGCCTCACCTGAAAGGATTGTCGGGGTTCTTGGGCGGAGCCAAGGGGTTGCAGGGGAAGGTTCCTGGTGAGGGGGTGGTGTGGGTGGGAAATGGGAAGGGGTGAATTAACCAGGAAGTTACAGAGGGAACGGTCTCTGCGGCAACTTGTGGAGATGGGAAAATGTGGCCAGTAGTGGGATCCCGTTGCAGGTGGCGAAATTAGCTGAGGATTATGTGCTGAATGCGAGTGTCAGTGTGTGTGTGTGTGTGAGGGTCAGTGGGTCAGTGTGTGTGGGTCATGTGTGTGTGGGTCAGTGTGTGTGTGTGAGGGTCAGTGTGTGTGTGAGGGTCAGTGTGTGTGTGTGTGTGTGTGAGGGTCAGTGTGTGTGTGTGAGGGTCAGTGTGTGTGTGTGTGTGTGTGTGAGGGTCAGTGTGTGTGTGTGAGGGTCAGTGTGTGTGTGTGTGTGTGTGTGTGAGGGTCAGTGTGTGTGTGTGTGTGTGTGTGAGGGTCAGTGTGTGTGTGTGTGTGTGAGGGTCAGTGTGTGTGTGTGTGTGTGTGAGGGTCAGTGTGTGTGTGTGAGGGTCAGTGTGTGTGTGTGTGTGTGTGTGAGGGTCAGTGTGTGTGTGTGTGTGTGAGGGTCAGTGTGTGTGTGTGTGTGTGTGTGTGAGGGTCAGTGTGTGTGTGTGTGTCTGGGACCGTCGCCAGTGAGTGTGTTACACAACATGCGGAGGTGCAGTGTTTGCCAAAGATCGTAGAAGGTTCTTGCTCTGGTATCTTCGGTGTTTGCCGTCCGCCGGCTGGGCACTGCCTGCAATGCCGGCCCCGGTGCTGCTGCCGGCTGGGCACTGCCTGTGAAGCCGGCTCTGTGCTGCCGGCTGGGCACTGCCTGCAATGCCGGCTCTGTGGTGCCGGCTGGGCACTGCCTGCAATGCCGGCTCTGTGGTGCCGGCCCCGGTGCTGCTGCCGGCTGGACACTGCCTGCAATGCCGGCTCTGTGCCGCCGGCCCCGCCCGTCTACCTGCAGCAACCTGTCGGCAACATTCCAGCCTGGCTCCCACTCCCTGCTGCGCTCCGAGCGGCTCCGTGTTGAATGTCCGGGCCCTCGGGGGACAGCGAGGGCGGGAGAGGCCCTGGAATGCAGCCTCCGTGTCATTCCCTCTCACTGCTCCCTCTCTCAGTGCGGGATTGTTCTAGAAACTTACCCCAGACCGTGACTCAGGGGTTCAGGCGAGGCTGACGCAAGAACTTACACAGGCAGACGTGTGGATTCTTTCACTGCAATAGTCTGCACTTTTTAAGCTTTGTTGGCAGTTCTGATCGTCCCATTAAGTTCATAATTCAATTCAATTCAAGTTTAATGTCATTGCACAAATACAAGTACAAGTACAAGTTATAGCATTCGGCCCATCAAGTCTATTCCACCTTCAATCATGGCTGATCTATCTCTCCCAACCTAACCCCATTCTCCTGCCTCACCCGCACTGATCAATAATCTATCTCTGCCTTTAAAATACCCACTGACGTGGCCTCCACAGCCTCCTGTGGCAATGAATTCCACAGATTCACCACCCTCTGACTAAAGAAATTCCTAATCTCCTTTATAAAGGAACGTCCCTATATTCTGAAGCTGTGACCTCTGGTCCTAGACTCTCCCACTAGTGGAAATATTTAAGAGGGCGTTAGATGTGGCCCTTGTGGCTAAAGGGATCAGGGGGTATGGAGAGAAGGCAGGTACGGGATACTGAGTTGGATGATCAGCCATGATCACATTGAATGGCGGTGCAGGCTCGAAGGGCCGAATGGCCTACTCCTGCAGCTAATTTCTATGAAACATCCTCTCACCATCCACTCTATCCAGGACTTTCACTATTCTGTGTGTTTCAATGAGGTCCCCCCTCATTCTTCTAAACTCCAGCGAGTACAGGCCCAGTGCCGACAAACGCTCATCATAGGTTAACCCACTCATTCCTGGGATCATTCTTGTAAACCTCCTCTGGACCCTCTCCAGAGCCGGCACATCCTTCCCCATATTTGGGGTCCAAATCCGTTCACAATGCTCCTGAGTGAAGAAGGGTCTCGACAGGAAGCGTCACCTATTCCTTTTCTCCAGGGATGCAAGCTGACCCGTTGAGTGATTTCAGCATTTTGCCTATCTTCACAATATTCCTAAAGCGGCCTGACCAGTGCCTTATAAAGCCTCAACATTACACCCCTGTTTTTATATTCTACCCCTCTCACAATACATGCTAGCATTGCCTTAGTATGCAAGGAAAGAAGGGTGTATGTATGTGTGTGTGTGTGGGGGGGGGGGGGGGTTATCAGAATGATGACTGGATTAGGGGGGCATTAGAACAGGGAGAGGTTGGTCAGACTTGGATTGGTTTCTCTGCAGAGACGGAGGATGAGGGGAGACCCGATAGATTCAGAGAATGATACAGCCCAACCTGCCCACACCGGCCAACATGCCCCAGCTACAATGGTCCCACCTGCCTGCGTTTGGTCCAGATAGAAGCATTTACCGTGCATTCAGAAAATATTCGCACCCCTTCACTTTTTCCACATTTTGTTACGTTACAGCCTTATTCTAAAATGGATTAAATTCACTTTTTTAATCATCAATCTACACCCAATACCCCACAATAAAAAAGCGATAACAGGTGTTTAGAAATTTCTGCAAAGTAATTAAAAAGAAATAACTGAAATATCACATTTACATAAGTATTCAGACCCTTTGCTCAGTACTTTGTTGAGGCACCTTTGGCAGCGATCACAACCTCAAGTCTTCTTGGGTATGATGCTACAAGCTTGGCACACCTGTATTTGGGTAATTTCTCTGCAGATCCTCACAAGCTCTGTCAGGGTGGATGGGGAGCGTCGATGCACCGCTATTTTCAGGTCCCTCCAGAGATGTTCAATCGGGTTCAAGTCTGGCTGGGCCACTCAAGAACATTCACAGACTTGTCACAAAGCCACTCCTGCATTGTCTTGGCTGTGTGCTGTTGGAAGGTGAACCTTCGCCCCAGTCTGAGGTCCACATTGCCTAAGGCAGCTGAGGAAGCACAATCTGCCACAGGAAATGATGGTCCAATTCCATTGTAGAGTCTCTCCTCACCTTGTCCATCATGGTCTGGTTTGGCTCAGCCACCAAGCACGACACCTGGAGGCTGCAGCGAATCGTTCGATCAGCTGAGAAGGTTATTGGCTGCAACCTTGCCTCCATTGATGAACTGTACACTGCAAGGGCCAGGAGGCGAGCGGGCAAGATCATCTCTGACCCCTCTCACCCTGGCCACAAACTCTTTGAATCGCTTTCCTCTGGAAGGCGACTCCGGACTGTCAAAGCTGCCACAGCCAGGCATAAAAACAGTTTTTATCCACGAGCAGTAGCTCTACTCAATAAGCAAAAATCTGTAGCCTCCTTTTGCTCTGGTATTTTGTTTGGTTCACATGTTTGATCGATGATGTTTTATTATTGTTTAGTGTTTTATGTGTCATTCCTAACTGTCACTGTATGTCATGTTGTCACTTGCGGGCGGAGCACCAAGGCAAATTCCTTGTATGTGAATACTTGGCCAATAAACTTACTTAAACTTATTCATTCAGAACGCTCTGGAGAAGGTTTTCATCAAGGATCTCTCTGTACTTTGCTCCATTCATCTTTCCCTCAATCCTGACTAGTCTCCCAGTTCCTGCCACTGGACAACATCCCCACAGCATGATGCTGCCACCACCATGCTTCTCCGTAGGTATGGTATTGGCCAGGTGATGAGCGGTGCCTGGTTTCCTCCAGACGTGACGCTTGGCATTCCAGCCAAAGAGTTCAATCTTGGTTTCATCACACCAGAGAATCTTGTTTCGTGGCTTCATGGCTTGGTTTTTGCTCTGACATGCACTGTCAACTGTGGGACTTTATATAGACAGGTGTGTGCCTTTCCAAATCATGTCCAATCAATTTAATTTACCACTGGTGGTCTCCAATCAAGTTGCAGAAACATCTCAAGGATAATCAATGGAAACAGGATGAACCTCAGTTCAATTTTGAGTGTCACAGCAAAGGGCGAATATACTTGTGATATTTCAGTTATTTATTTTTAATTACTTTACAAACATTTGTGAACACTTGTTTTTGCTTCTTCATTCTGGGGTATTGTGTGTAGAGTGATGATAAAATAAATGAATTTAATCCATTTTAAAATAGGCTGTAATGTAACAAAATGTGTAAAAAGTGAAGGGGTGTGAATACTTTCTGAATGCACTGAATGTGTCAGATCCACACTAGTCTCACCAGCCTGCATTTGGTCCAGATAGAATAATATCTACAATAATTATAGGAGGCATGGAGTAAATGAGGTGCTAGATGAGTATAAAGAATCTTAAGAAAGAAATTAGAAAAGCTAAAAGAAGATATGAGGTTGCTTTGGCAAGAAAGGTGAAAGTAAATCCAAAGGGTTTCTACAGCTATATTAATAGCAAAAGGATAACGAGGGATAAAACTGGACCATTAGAGAGCCAGAATGGACAGCTATCTGCAGAGCCAAAAGAGATGGGGGAGATATTGAACAATTTCTTTTCTTCGGTATTCACCAAGGAGAAGGATATTGAACTCTGTGAGGTAAGGGAAAAAAGTAGAGTAGCTATGGGAACTATGAGATTCAAAGAGGAGGAAGTACTGACACTTTTGAAAAATATAAAAGTGGATAAGTCTCTAGGTCCTGTCAGGATATTCCCTAGGACATTGAGGGAAGTTAGTGTAGAAATAGCAGGGGCTATGACAGAAATATTTCAAATGTCATTAGAAACGGGAATAGTGCCGGAGGATTGGCGTACTGAGCATGTTGTTCCATTGTTTAAAAAGGGTTCAAAGAATAAACCTAGCAATTATAGACCTGTTAGTTTGACGTCAGTGGTGGGCAAATTAATGGAAAGGATACTTTGAGATAATATACATAAGCATCTGGATAAACAGGGTCTGATCAAGAACAGTCAACATGGATTAGTGTCTGGAAGGTCATGTTTGACAAACCTCCTTGAATTTTTTGAAGAGGTTACTAGGGAAATTGATGAGGGTAAAGCAGTGAATGTTGTCTATATGGATTTCAGTAAGACCTTTGACAAGGTTCCCCATGGAAGGTTGTTTAAGAAGGTTCAATCTTTGGGTGTTAATGGCGGAGTAGCAAAATGGAGGCCGATTAGGAAAAGGGGAGGAGCAGCGCGACCTGGGTGTCATGGTACACCAGTCATTGAAAGTAGGCATGCAGGTACAGCAGGCAGTGAAGAAAGCGAATGGTATGTTAGCTTTCATAGCAAAAGGATTTGAGTATAGGAACAGGGAGGTTCTTCTTCAGTTGTATAGGGTCTTGGTGAGGCCACACCTGGAGTATTGCGTGCAGTTCTGGTCTCCAAATCTGAGGAAGGACATTATTGCCATAGAGGGAGTGCAGAGAAGGTTCACAAGACCGATTCCTGGGATGTCAGGACTGTCTTATGAACAAAGACTGCATAGACTCGGTTTATACTCTCTAGAATTTAGGAGATTGAGAGGGGATCTTATAAAAACTTACAAAATTCTTAAGGGGTTGGACAGGCTAGATGCAGGAAGATTGTTCCCGATGTTGGGGAGGTCCAGGACAAGGGGTCACAGCTTAAGGATAAGGGGGAAATGCTTTAGGACCGAGATGAGAAGGACTTTTTTCACACAGAGAGCAGTGGGTCTCTGGAACTCTCTGCCACAGAAGGTAGTTGAGGCCAGTTCATTGGCTATATTTAAGAGGGAGTTAGATGTGGCCCTTGTGGCTAAGGGGATCAGAGGGTATGGAGAGAAGGCAGGTACGGGATACTGAGTTGGATGATCAGCCATGATCATATTGAATGGCGGTGCAGGCTCGACAGGCCGAATGGCCTACTCCTGCACCTAATTTCTATGTATCTATGTATCCTCTCTCCCCCACTCCCCCACACGGCTCCCACGTGCCTCTCTCTCCCCCTCTGTGCACGAAGCAGATGATCTCGGAGCGGTTTGGCCGGGGGTCGTGCACGGTCGACCTGGAGCTGGAGACGCAGATCGAGCTGCTCCGCGACACATATTGAATGGCGGTGTAGGCTCGAAGGGCCAAATGGCCTACTCCTGCACCTAATTTCTATGTTTCTATGGATTCAACAGTGGCTGAATGGGAGATGCCAGATAGTAATGGTGGATGGCTGTTTGTCAGGTTGGAAGCCGGTGACCAGTGGGGTGCCTCAGGGATCTGTGTTGGGTCCACTGTTGTTTGTCATGTACATCAATGATCTGGATGATGGGGTGGAAAATTGGATAACTATGCAGATGATACTAAGATAGGTGGTGCTGTGGATAATGAAGTAGATTTTCAAAGTCTACAGAGAGATTTAGGCCATCTGGAAGAGTGGGCTGAAAGATGGCAGATGGAGCTTAATGCTGATAAGTGTGAGGTGCTACATCTTGGCAGGACAAATCAAAATAGGACGTACATGGTAAATGGTAGGGAATTGAGGAATGCTGTGGAACAGAGGGATCTAGGAATAACTGTGCATAGTTTCCTGAAGTTGGAATCGCATGTAGATAGGGTGGTAAAGAAAGCTTTTGGTGTTTTGGCCTTTATAAATCAGAGCATTGAATATAGGAGTAGGGAAGTAATGTTAAAATTGTACAAGGCATTGGTGAGACCAATTCTGGAGTATGGTGTACAGTTTTGGTCGCCTAATTATAGGAAGGATGTCAACAAAATAGGGAGAGTACAGAGGAGATTTAGTAGAATGTTGCCTGGGTTCCAGCAACTAAGTTACAGAGAAAGGTTGAACAAGGTAGGTCTTTATTCTTTGGAGCGCAGAAGGTTAAGGGGGGACTTGATTGAGGTCTTTAAAATGATGAAAGGGATAGACAGAGTTGACATGGATAAGCTTTTCCCATTGAGGGTAGGAAAGATTCAAACAAGAGGGCATGACATGAGAATTAAGGGACAGAAGTTTAGGGGTAACATGAGGGGGAACTTCTTTACTCAGAGAGTGGTGGCTGTGTGGAATGATCTTCCAGCAGAAGTGGTGGAGGCAGGATCGATTTTAACATTTAAAAGTAAAGTGGATAGGTATATGGACGGGAAGGGAATGGAGGGGTATAGTCTGAGTGCATGTAGATGGGACTAGGGGAAAATAAATGGTCGGCACGGACTGGAAGGGCAGAGAAGGCCTGTTTCCGTGCTGTAATTGTTATATGGTTATAGAAGTATATGCTGCAACGGTATGAGAGGCATAGAGAAGGCAGGCAGTTCAGAACCTTTTCATCTCAAGGTGGAAATGGCAAGAAAATGTCAAATGTGGGGTGATGTGGCACGCTGTCGGTACAGAGTTTGTACGTTCTCCCCGTGACCGCGTGGGTTTTCTTTGAGATGTTAGGTTTCCTCCCACACTCCAAAGGCATGCAGGATTGTAGGTAGG
>CAUPSL010001079.1:0-24480 GCA_963514005.1 Raja brachyura
GAGAGAGAGAGAGAGAGAGAGAGAGAGAGAGACGGGGAGAGAGAGAGAGGGGGGAGAGAGAGAGAGAGAGAGAGAGAGAGAGACGGACAGAGAGAGAGAGACGGACACAGAGAGACAGAGAGAGAGACACACACAGAGAGAGGGAGACACAGAGAGAGGATGACACAGAGAGAGACAGAGAGAGACAGAGAGAGACAGAGAGAGGGAGACACAGAGAGAGGGAGACACAGAGAGAGACAGAGAGAGAGAAAGAGAGAGAGAGACACACAGAGAGAGGGAGACACAGAGAGAGACAGAGACAGAGAGAGAGAGAGAGAGAGAGACAGAGAGACAGAGAGAGAGGGAGAGAGGGAGAGAGAGAGAGAGAGAGAGAGACAGAGAGAGAGAGAACAGAGAGAGAGAGAGAGAGACACAGAGAGAGAGAGACACAGAGAGAGAGAGAGAGAGAGAGAGAGAGAGAGCGCGCTAGAAGATAGGGATAGAGAGAGAGGGGGAGGACTTAGGTTGGAGCAGGTGGAGAGAATGGGGTGAGGGAGGGAACGTGACGTGGGAAGGAACAAGGCAAACCCAGAGTGCTGGAGTAACTCAGCGGGTCAGGCAGCATCTGTGGGGAACATGGATAGGTGACGTTTCACAGAGTGCTGGAGTAACTCAGCGGGTCAGGCAGCATCTGTGGAGAACATGGATAGGTGACGTTTCACAGAGTGCTGGAGTAACTCAGCGGGTCAGGCAGCATCTGTGGGGAACATGGATAGGTGACGTTTCACAGAGTGCTGGAGTAACTCAGCGGGTCAGGCAGCATCTGTGTGGAGAACATGGATAGGTGACGTTTCACAGAGTGCTGGAGTAACTCAGCGGGTCAGGCAGCATCTGTGGGGAACATGGATAGGTGACGTTTCACAGAGTGCTGGAGTAACTCAGCGGCTCAGGCAGCATCTGTGGGGAACATGGATAGGTGACGTTTCACAGAGTGCTGGAGTAACTCAGCGGCTCAGGCAGCATCTGTGGGGAACATGGATAGGTGACGTTTCACAGAGTGCTGGAGTAACTCAGCGGGTCAGGCAGCATCTGTGGAGAGAAGGATTGGGTGACGTTTCGGGTCGATGCCTAGGCTGACGGGTCTCGTACCGTTCCTTCTCTCTGGACATGCTGCCTGTCCCGCTGAGTTACTCCAGCATTTTGCGTCCATCTTCAATAACAATCGCGCTGTCTAGTGGATAGATTGATGATCAGGGAATGGGTTTTAATGAACATTTATAACAAGAGGAGTCGAGTACAGGAGCAAAGAGGTCCTTCTGCAGTTGTACAGGGCCCTAGTGAGACCACACCTGGAGTATTGTGGGCAGTTTTGGTCCCCTAATTTGAGGAAGGACATTCTTGCTATTGAGGGAGTGCAGCGTAGGTTCACCAGGTTAATTCCCGGGATGGCGGGACTGTCATACGCTGAGGGAATGGAGCGGCTGGGCTTGTACACTCTGGAGTTTAGAAGGATGAGAGGCGATCTTATAGAAAGGTATGAAATTATAAAAGGCTTGGACACGCTAGAGGCAGGAAACATGTTCCCGATGTTGGGGGAGTCCAGAACCAGGGGCCACACACACACAGTTTAGAAACATAGAAAATAGGTGCAGGAGTAGGCCATTCGGCCCTTCGAGCCTGCACCGCCATTCAATGTGATCATGGCTGATCATCCAACTCAGTATCCCGTACCTGCCTTCTCTCCATACCCCTGATCCCTTTAGCCACAAGTGCCACATCTAACGCCCTCTTAAATATAGTTTAAGAGTAAGGGGTAAGCCATTTAGAACGGAGATGAGGAAAAGACTTTTTCTCACAGAGAGTGGTGAGTCTGTGGAATTCTCTGCCTCAGAGGGCGGTGGAGGCCGGTTCTCTGGATGCTTTCAAGAGAGAGCTGGATAGGGCTGTTAAAGATAGCGGAGTCAGGGGATACGGGGAGAAGGCAGGAACGGGAAGGTGAAGGGGGGACTTGATTGAGGTCTTTAAAATGATGAAAGGGATAGACAGAGTTGACGTCGATAAGCTTTTCCCATTGAGGGTAGGGAAGATTCAAACAAGAGGGCATGACATGAGAATTAAGGGACAGAAGTTTAGGGGTAACATGAGGGGGAACTTCTTTACTCAGAGAGTGGTGGCTGTGTGGAATGATCTTCCAGCAGAAGTGGTGGAGGCAGGATCGATTTTAACATTTAAAAGTAAAGTGGATAGGTATATGGACGGGAAGGGAATGGAGGGGTATGGTCTGAGTGCAGGTAGATGGGACTAGGGGAAAATAAATGGTCGGCACCGACTGGAAGGGCCGAGAAGGCCTGTTTCCGTGCTGTAATTGGTATATGGTTATACGGGGTACTGATTGGGGATGATCAGCCATGATCACATTGAATGGGGGTGCTGGGCTGGAAGGGCCGAATGGCCTCCTCCTGCACCTGTTGTCTGTTGGCTGGATGCCCAGGGTAACACAGTCCGGGATTTGTCTCCATTCATTTTTAAACACCGCTCCTTGTAACAATAACTCAGGAGTCAAGTGTTCAGCTGTCTATAGTCTATTGAAGAGGAAGGGTGGGGTGAGGAGGGAGTGACTGGATATAAGGGGGTAATGACGAATGGTGCCTGGCCCCACTCTCTGGGTCACTGCCCCCACGTGACGGCCCGTCCCCCCCGTCCCCCCCGGCCCGGTACCTGGCTGAAGCCTCCTTTCATGATGGATTTCCTGGCCCTGTGGATCTCCGGGCCCTCATCGTGCGGCTGGGCCACGTGCTCCACCTCCCCGCCTCCCCCCGTCAGCTGGCTCAGGCGCTCGATGGGCAGGCTGGACAACTTCTCCGCCAAGCTCTGTGTGGGGGAACAGCGGGCAACGGCTCACACAGCGCGCACACACACACACACACACAGAGAGAGAGAGAGAGTGTGTGTGTGTGAGTGTGTGTGTGTGGGTGTTAGTGTGTGCACGCGTGTGTGTGCGTGCATGAGCATGTGTGTGTGTGCGCATGAGCGTGTGTGCGTGTGCATGAGTAT
This sequence comes from Raja brachyura, assembly GCA_963514005.1. The sequence goes on from CAUPSL010001079.1 coordinate 3,034, forward strand.
GCATGTGTGTGTGTGTGTGCTTGCATGTGAGTGTGTGTGTGCATGAGCATGTGCGTGCATGAGCATGTGTGTGTGAGTGTGTGTGTGCATGAGCAGGTGTGTGTGTGCATGAGCGTGCGTGTGTGCATGCATGTGCGCGTGTGTGTGTGTGTGCATGAGCGTGCGTGTGTGCGTATGAGCGTGCGTCCGTGTGTGCGGGCATGTGCGCGTGTGTGTATGAGCGTGCGTGTGTGCGTGCGTGTGCATAAGCGTCCGTGTGTGCGTGCATGTGCGCGTGTGTGTGTATGAGCGTGCGTCCGTGTGTGCGGGCATGTGCGCGTGTGTGTATGAGCGTGCGTGTGTGCGTGCGTGTGTGTGCATAAGCGTCCGTGTGTGCGGGCATGTGCGCGTGTGTGTGCATGAGCGTGCGTGTGTGCGGGCATGTGCGCGTGTGTGTGTATGAGCGTGCGTCCGTGTGTGCGGGCATGTGCGCGTGTGTGTGTATGAGCGTGCGTGTGTGCGTGCGTGTGTGCGCATAAGCGTCTGTGTGTGCGGGCATGTGCGCGTGTGTGTGTGCATGAGCGTGCGTGTGTGCGGGCATGTGCGCGTGTGTGTGTGCATGAGCGTGCGTGTGTGCGGGCATGTGCGCGTGTGTGTGTGCATGAGCGTGCGTGTGTGCGGGCATGTGCGAGTGTGTGCGCATGAGCGTGCGTGTGTGCGTGCATGAGCATGCGTGTGTGCGTGCATGTGTGTGTGTGCGCGTGCATGAGCGTGCGTGTGCATGAGTGTGTGTGTGTGTGTGTGCATGAGCGTGCGCATGAGTGTGTGTGTGTGCATGAGCGTGCATGAGTGTGTGTGTGTATGAGCGTGCATAAGCCTGTGTGAGTGTGCATGTGTGTGTGAGTGTGCATGTGTGTGTGTGTGCACATGAGCGTGAGTGAGTGTGTGTGTGTGCATGAGCGTGTGAGTGTGTGTGTGAGTGTGTGTGCATGAGCGTGTGTGCGTGCGTGTGTTGGTGTGTGTGTTGTGCGTGAGTGAATGGGTGCGCGCGTGTGCAAACTCCACACAGACAGCACCCGTAGTGGGGATAGAACCCGGGTCACTTGCGCTGCCACTGAGCAGGAATGTTAGAGTTTAAGACATAGAATGTAGCCTGGGTTGCCGGGTGGAGAGGGCCTGTCTCCGTGCTGTAATTGTGATATGGTTGTAAGGTTTATAAGACATGGAGGGCCAGTGTGGGGTTGAGACCAGTCCCCGCCCCGCGCTGGGCTCTGCACCCATACCTGACTGAAGCTGCCTTTCATGATGGACTTCCTGGCCCTGTGGCCCTCCAGGTTCTCCTCCGGATGAGCGGGCACGTACTCCACCTCCGCCGGCCCCCCCGCAGCCGCCGCCGCCGCCGCTGTCGTCTGGCCCCCCCACTCCGGGGGGAGGCTCCTCATCTCGGCCGGAGGCCTCTGCGCGGAAACGGACAGCGGTCATGCCAGCGGCAGGACACACCAGGCCCCGCGGCCTTACAACAAACCCCACCCCCCCCCCCCGGAGATCAGAGAAGCCCACGCCCACCTACGCCCGCCACCCCCCACCCACCCCCAACAAGGGCTCGTCCTGGAGGCTGCAGGAGCGGTCATAGAAACATAGAAAAGTAGGCCATTCGGCCCTTCCAGCCAGCACCGCCATTCAATGTGATCATGGCTGATCGTCTTAAATCAATAGACAATAGGTGCAGTAGGCCATTCGGCCCTTCGAGAATAAGGGGTAGGCCATTTAGAAGGGAGATTGCTTCTAAATATTGTTATCAACGTATCGATATCGATATCAACGGAGATGACAGAGTGGTGAGTCTGTGGAATTCTCTGCCTCAGAGGGCGGTGGAGGCCGGTTCTCTGGATGCACGTTCAAGAGAGAGCTAGATAGGGCTCTTAAAGATAGCGGGGTCAGGGGATATGGGGAGAAGGCAGGAACGGGGTACTGATTGGGGATGATCAGCCATGATCACATTGAATGCGGGTGCTGGCTCGAAGGGCCGAATGGCCTCCTCCTGCACCTGTTGTCAATTGAGACCCATCTTTACGGACTACAGGTTTTTTGGGCCGAATGGCCTACTCCTGCACCTATTGTCTATTGAGACCCATCTTCAGGGACTACAGGTTTTTGGGGCCGAATGGCCTACTCCTGCACCTGTTGTCTATTGAGACCCTGCTTCAGGGACCACAGGGCATTAGGGCCGAATGGCCTACTCCTGCACCTGTTGTCTATTGTCTATTGCGACCCATCTTCAGGGACTACAGGTTTTTGGGGCCGAATGGCCTACTCCTGCACCTGTTGTCTATTGTCTATTGAGTCCATTCTTCAGGGACTACAGGGTATTAGGGCCAAATGGCCTACTCCTGCACCTGTTGTCTATTGTCTATTGAGACCAGTCTTCAGGGACTACAGGATATTAGGGCCGAATGGCCTACTCCTGCACCTGTTGTCTATTGAGACCCTGCTTCAGGGACTATAGGGTATTAGGGGCCGAATGGCCTACTCCTGCACCTGTTGTCTATTGTCTATTGCGACCCATCTTCAGGGACTACAGGTTTTTGGGGCCGAATGGCCTACTCCTGCGCCTGTTGTCTATTGAGACCCATCTTCAGGGACCACAGGTTTTTGGGGCCGAATGGCCTACTCCTGCACCTGTTGTCTATTGTCTATTGAGACCCATCTTAAGGGACTACAGGGTATTAGGGCCGAATGGCGTACTCCTGCACCTGTTGTCTATTGAGACCCTGCTGCAGGGACCACAGGGTATTAGGACCAAATGGCCTACTCCTGCACCTGTTGTCTATTGTGACCAGTCTTCAGATACTATAGGGTATTAGGGCCGAATGGCCTACTCCTGCACCTGTTGTCTATTGTCTATTGAGACCATTCTTCAGGTACTACAGGTTTTTTGGGCCGAATGGCCTACTCCTGCACCTGCTGCCTATTCTCTATTGAGACCCATCTTAAGGGACTACAGGGTATTAGGGCCGAATGGTCTACTCCTGCACCGATTGTCTATTGAGACAGTCTTCAGGGACTACAGGTTTTTGGGGCCGAATGGCCTACGCCTGCACCTGTTGTCTATGGACATTGTGGGCCCGGTGCTGTACCGATCGGTGTACATACCTGGGCCGGTCTGGAGATGGACTTGCGGGCCTTGTGGACCTTGGGCTTGTCGTCCTGGGCTGGGGCGGCGGGCGTGGCGGGGGGCACTGGAGGGGGCTCCTTGCCCCCCCGGCAGCCCGGCACACTCAGCAGCTTCATGGCCAGGCTCTGGATGGTGTTGGTAGATTTGCTGACGCCGGTGAGAGTCATCTTGGCGCGGTTGGCCCCCGGTGCCTTGGTGGGGGAGGCAGGGAAGGTTTTGGCCGCGTGTCCTAGGCGAGAAAGAGCAGAGGGTCAGAGAAACATGGACAACAGGTGCAGGAGGAGGCCATTCGGCCCTTCGAGCCAGCACCGCCATTCACTGTGATCATGGCTGATCGTCCCCAATCAATAACCCGTGCCTGCCTTCTCCCCATATCCCTTGACTCCACCAGCCCCTAGAGCTCTATCTAACTCTCTCTTAAACCCATCCAGTGACTTGGCCTCCACTGCCCTCTGTGGCAGGGAATTCCACAAATTCACAACTCTCTGGGTGGAAACGTTTTTTCTCACCTCAGTCTTAAATGACCTCCCCTTTATTCTAAGACTGTGGCCCCTGGTTCTGGACTCGCCCAACATGGGGAACATTTTTCCTGCATCTAGCTTGTCCAGTCCTTTTATAATTTTATATGTTTCTATAAACCCCCCTTCATCCTTCTAAACTCCAGTGAATACTCCAGTGTCACTTCACCTCCCCCCTCCACCCCTTTCAGGGACCCAAGCAGTCCTTCCAGGTCCGACAGAGGTTCACCTGCACCTCCTCCAACCTCATCTACTGCATCCGCTGCTCCAGGTGCCGGCTGATCTACATCGGTGAGACCAAGCGGAGGATGGGCGATCGTTTCGCCGAACACCTCCGCTCGGTCCGCAATAACCAACCCGACCTCCCGGTGGCTCAGCACTTCAACTCCCCCTCCCACTCCGTATCCGTATCCGACCTCTCGGTCCTGGGCCTCCTCCACGGCCAGAGTGAGCAACACCGCAAGTTGGAGGAACAGCACCTCATATTCCGCTTGGGGAGTCTGCATCCTCTGGGCTTAAACATTGAATTTTCTCAATTCTGTTAACCCTGGCTGCCTCCTCCCCCTCCCCACCTCTCCCTCAGCCTTGGGCCCTGGCATTCCCTCTCTCTCTATCTCTCCCCCACCCAAGTCGCACTAGCTTCTCATTTTCACACCACAAACAGCTTACAATGGCCTGCTTCCTTTATCACCAATACTTTTTTGCATATCTTTCATTCATTGTTCTTTATCTCTCCACATCACTGTTTATATCTCTCGTTTCCCTGATCCCTGACCAGTCTGAAGAAGGGTCTCAACCCGAAACGTCGCCTATCTCCTTCGCTCCTTAGATGCTGCTGCACCCGCTGAGTTTCTCCAGCTTTTTGTATAACCCTCCAGTGAATACAAGCCTAGTCTTTTCAATCCTTCCTCATATGACAGTCCCGCCATCCCAGGGGTCAATCTCGTGAACCTACGCTGCACTGCCTCAATCACAAGGATGTCCTTCCTCAAATTAGGAGACCAAAACTGTACACAATACTCCAGATGTGGTCAGAGCAGCACGCTGACTCCCCATCGACCTATTCCACCCTCCCGTTTCCACGCAACATTTCTCCCTTGCCGAGGGCAGTCACGGTGGCGCAGCGGTAGAGTCACTGCCTTATATACAATACAAGGAATTTGCCTTGGTGCTCCACCCACAAATAACAACATGACATACAGTGACAGTTACGAATGACTCAGAAAACACTGAACATTAATAATAATAAGACATGAATGATAAAACACTATTGATCAAGCACGTGAACCAACAAAATACCAGATCAAAGGGAGGCTACAGATCGTTGGCTGTTGAGTAGAGCAACTACTCGTGGATAAAAACAGTTTTTATGTCTGGCTGTGGCAGCTTTGACAGTCCGGAGTCGCCTTCCAGAGGGAAGTGATTCAGAGGGTTTGTGGCCAGGGTGAGAGGGGTCAGAGATGATCTCGCCCGCTCGCTCCCTGGCCCTTGCAGGGTACAGTTCATCAATGGGGGGGAAGGTTGCAGCCAATAACCTTCTCAGCCGATCGGACGATTCGCTGCAGCCTCTGGGTGTCGTGCTTGGTGGCCGAGCCAAACCAGACCATGATGGAGAAGGTGAGGACAGACTCTACGATGGCCGTGTAGAATTGGACCATCATTGCCTGATTGTGGCAGATTGTGCATCCTCCGCTGCCGCAGGAAGTACATCCAGGCATTGCCACTTTCATGTCAATGTACATCTTGTACGTGTACGTGGCTAATAAAGTCGACTTGACTTCCACCATCACCCTCGAGCTTGAAGGATAGCCATTCTTCTGCAGCTGTACAGGGCTCTGGTGAGACCACATCTGGAGTATTGTGTACAGTTTTGGTCTCCTAATTTGAGGAAGGACATCCTTGTGATTGAGGCAGTGCAGCGTAGGTTCACCAGATCGATCCCTGGGATGGCGGGACTGTCATATGAGGAAAGATTGAAAAGACTAGGCTTGTATTCACTAGAGTTTAGAAGGATGAGGGGGGTATCTTATAGAAACATATACAAGTATAAAAGGCCTGGACAAGCTAGATGCAGGAAAAATGTTCCCCATGTTGAGCGAGTCCAGAACCAGGGGCCACAGTCTTAGAATAAAGGGGAGGTCATTTAAGACTGAGGTGAGAAAAAACGTTTTCTCCCAGAGAGTTGTGAATTAGTGGAATTCCCTGCCACAGAGGGCAGTGGAGGCCAAATCACTAGATGGATTTAAGAGAGAGTTAGATAGAGCTCTAGGGGCTAGTGGAATCAAGGGATATGGGGAGAAGGCAGGCACGGGTTACTGATTGGGGACGATCAGCCATGATCACAATGAGTGGCGGTACTGGCTCGAAGGGCCGAATGGCCTCCTCCTGCACCTATTTTCTATCTTTCTATGACAACACCCTCACACACACACACACACACACACACACACACACACACACACACACACACACACGCACACACACGCACACACACGCACACTCCACACACACACACACTCCACACATACACACACACGCACACACTCCACACACACACACACACTCCACACACTCCACACACACTCCACACACACACACACACACACACACACACACACGCACACTCCACACACACACACACACACACACACACACGCACACACTCCACACACACACACACACTCCACACACACACACACACTCCACACACACACACACACACACACACACACACACACACACAGGTGGAAATGGTCTGATACCTTTGGGTAGGGGCTGGGGTGCGGTGCGGGCAACAGGCCCGGTGTCAGCATGATGCGGCTCCAAGCTTGGACAAGCCTCGCCGGACTTGCACGGGGTCTCCCTGCTTGCCGTCTCGTCCCCTCGGCCCCCCGGACCGCCGGCAGCCTCGGCCTCAGGGGGACGTGCCTCAGCCTCCGGCCCGGCCCCGCAGCGAGGAGCCTCCTTGTTGATCTGCGAGCTGATGTTTCCCATTGAGTCACTGGTGGGGGTGGCTCCCTGACTCAGTCTCCGGGAGGCCGGTTCAGCGGCGTCACCAGTCCCTGCAACTCAACAGCAGACAAAGTCAATTCTACAATTTCAGGTTAGTGTCAATAGAAAATAGACAACAGGGGCAGGAGTAGGCCATTCGGCCCTGCAAGCCAGCACCGCATTCACTGTGATCATGGCTGGTCATCCCCAATCAGTACCCCGTTCCTGCTCCATGGAATAGAGACCCAGCCTACTCAACCTGTCCCTGTAGCTCACACCCTCTAGTCCCGGCAACATCCTCGTAAATCTTCTCTGAACCCTTTCCAGCTTGACAATATCTTTCCTTTAACACGGTGCCCAGAACTGAACACAATATTCTAAATGCGGTCTCACCGACGTCTTGTACAACTGCAACAGGTCAGGCTCTAGACAATGGGTGCAGGAGTAGGCCGTTCGGCCCTTCGAGCCAGCACCGCCATTCAATGTGATCATGGCTGATCATCCACAATCAGTACCCCGTTCCTGCCTTCTCCCCATATCCCCTGACTCCACTATCTTTAAGAGCTCTATCTAACTCTCACTTGAACGCATCCAGAGAACCGGCCTCCACTGCCCCCTGAGGCAGAGAATCCCACAGACTCACCACTCTCTGTGAGAAAAAGTGTTTCCTCGTCTCCGTTCTAAATGGCCGACCCCTTATTCTGAAACTGTGTGGCCCCTGGTTCTGGACTCCCCCAACATCGGGAACATGTTTCTTGCCTCCAGCGTGTCCAAACCCTTAATAATCTTATATGTTTCAATAAGATCCCCTCTCATCCTTCTAAACTCCAGAGTGTACAAGCCCAGCCGCTCCATTCTCTCAGCGTATGACAGTCCATATAACCATATAACACTTACAGCACGGAAACAGGCCTTCTCGGCCCTTCTAGTCCGTGCCGAGCATTTATTTTCCCCTAGTCCCATCTACCTGCACTCAGACCATACCACTCCATTCCCTTCCCGTCCATATACCTACCCACCTATCCAAGGTTAATTCCTGCCATCCCGGGAACTAACCCTGTAAACCTACGCTGCACTCCCTCAATAGCTAGAATGTCCTTCCTCAAATTAGGGGACCTAATATTTGCGTCTACCTTCCCTTTAACCTGTGTCTGAAGAAGGGTCTCAACCCGAAACGTCACACATTTGTTCTCTCCAGGGATGCTGCCAGTTACTCCAGCATTTCGTGTCTACCTTCTAATAGCCCTGTCCCACGGTACGAGTTCATTCCAAGAGCTCTCCCGAGTTTGCACTGATTCGAACTCGGAGATTTACGGTAATGGCCGCTCGTCGGTACTCGGGGCTCTCGTGGACATTTTTCATCATGTTGAAAAATCTTCACGCGTCTTCCCGAGCTTACCTGCCGTTAGCGAGTCTTCCCGAGTACCTGCCGTTAGCGCTAAGAGACGTCCCCGAGCTCCGGCGTACCCGCTACGCTCGTTCTCCGTGATTACCACGCGTTTGATTTTTTTTAAACTTGGGGGAGCTTTTGGAATGAACTCGTACCGTGGGACAGGGCTTTAAATAATCTCCACATCGCAGCTACACCCATGATACACATGGAGGCCGATTAGGAAAAGGGGAGATGCAGCGCGACCTGGGTGTCATGGTACACCAGTCATTGAAAGTAGGCATGCAGGTGCAGCAGGCAGTGAAGAAAGCCAATGGTATGTTAGCTTTCATAGCAAAAGGATTTGAGTATAGGAGCAGGGAGGTTCCACTGCAGTTGTACAGGGTTTTGGTGAGGCCACACCTGGAGTATTGCGTACAGTTCTGGTCTCCAAATCTGAGGAAGGACATCATTGCCATAGAGGGAGTGCAGAGAAGGTTCACCAGACTGATTCCTGGGATGTCAGGACTGTCTTATGAACAAAAACTGCATAGACTCGGTTTATACTCTCTTGAATTTAGGAGATTGAGAGGGGAACTTATAGAAACTTACAAGATTCTTAAGGGGTTGGACAGGCTAGATGCAGGAAGATTGTTCCCGATGTTGGGGAGGTCCAGGACAAGGGGTCACAGCTTAAGGATAAACATAGAAACATAGAAAATAGGTGCAGGAGTAGGCCATTCGGCCCTTCGAGCCTGCACCGCCATTCAATGTGATCATGGCTGATCATCCAACTCAGTATCCCGTACCTGCCTTCTCTCCATACCCCCTGATCCCTTTAGCCACAAGTGCCACATCTAACGCCCTCTTAAATATAGCCAATGAACTGGCCTCAACTACCTTCTGTGGCAGAGAATTCTGTTTATTAAGAGGCAAATTCATTTGGACGAGGGAATTGAATGCAACGTCTCCAGGTTTGCGGATGACACGAAGCTGGGGGGGCAGTGTTAGCTGTGAGGAGGATGCTAGGAGGCTGCAAGGTGACTTGGATAGGCTGGGTGAGTGGGCAAAGAGGGGGGATCTTATAGAGACTTACAAAATAAGGGGTTGGACAGGCTAGAGGCAGGAAGATTGTTCCCGATGTTGGGGAAGACCAGGACAAGGGGTCACAGTTTAAAGATAAGGGGGAATTCCTTTAGGACCGAGATGAGAAAATCATTTTTCACACAGAGAGTGGTGAATCTGTGGAATTCTCTGCCACAGAAGGTAGTTGAGGCCAGTTGATTGGCTATATTTAAGGGGGAGTTAGATGTGGCCCTTGTGGCTAAAGGAATCGGGGGGGTATGGAGAGAAGGCAGGAACGGGATACTGATTGAGGATGATCAGCCATGATCACAGTGAAGGGCGCTACAGGCTGGAAGGGCCGAATGGCCTACTCCTGCACCGATTGTCTATGTTTCTATGAACCTGTTTGATTGTTCTAAAAGTGACTTTTTCAACACCGGCCAACAATATCCCTGCTACACTAGTCCCACCTGCCTGTGAGTGGTCCATATCCCTCCAAACCTGTCCCTCAGTCCCCGTGCCCTGCGGCTTGTGGGACTGAGGGACAGACCGTGAACAGGTAACACAATGGTCGGAGAAGAGAGCATCCTCACCTGTACTTGCTTTGTTCCCAGCAGCTGGCTCCAAGACGCCGATCTCTGCCGCTGCTGCTGCTGCTGCTGCCTGGCCCGCGATGCTGGGCTCACACTGGGGAGGGAGGGAGGGGAGGGAGAGACTCAGAACGGTTCCGACAGGGAAGCAAACAGTCCGGGAATTCCCAACCCCACACTTTCCACTGGCGGGAGAGTCCAGGACTCCCCTCCAGTTTGACGACCTCGACAAGATCATCCACACATGTCTCCAAATCTGAGGAAAGACATCCTTGCCATAGAGGGGGTACAGAGAAGATTCACCAGACTGATTCCTGGGATGTCAGGACTTTCATATGAGGAAAGATTGGATAGACTCGGCTTGTACTCGCTGGAATTTAGAAGATTGAGAGGGGATCTTATAGAAACTTACAAAATTGTTAAGGGTCTTAAGGGTCTGAAGAAGGGTCTCGACCCGAAACGTCGCCTATCTCCTTCGCTCCTTAGATGCTGCTGCACCCGCTGAGTTTCTCCAGCTTTTTGTGTAACCCAAAATTCTCAAGGGGTTGGACAGGCTAGATGCTGGAAGATTGTTCCCGATGTTGGGGGAGTCCAGAACAAGGGGTCACAGTCTAAGGATAAGGGGGAATTCCTTTAGGACCGAAATGAGGAAAACATTCTTACACAGAGAGTGGTGAGTCTCTGGAATTCTCTGCCACAGAAGGTAGTTGAGGCCAGTTCATTGGCTATATTTAAGAGGGCGTTAGATGTGGCACTTGTGGCTAAAGGGATCAGGGGGTATGGAGAGAAGGCAGGTACGGGATACTGAGTTGGATGATCAGCCATGATCATATTGAATGGCGGTGCAGGCTCGAAGGGCCGAATGGCCTACTCCTGCACCTATTTTCTATGTTTCTATGTATCTCCTCCCGCCTAGATTACTGCAACTCCCTCTACACTGGCATCCGCCAATCTTCCCTGTCCCGCCTGCAACTGGTCCAAAACGCCACACGCAGCCAGACTCCTGACGGGCACCCGATAAAGGGACCACATCACCCCGATCCTGGCCTCTCTCCACTGGCTCCCTGTGCGGTTCCGTATAAATTTGAAGATCCTCCTTTATGTCTACAAAGCCCTCAATGGGCTTGCCCCCACCTACATTAAAAGTCTGCCCACCCACCACACCACCCCCAGGTCCCTCAGATCGGCCGACTTGGGGTTGCTGAACATCCCGCGGTCTAGGCATAAGCTCAGGGGCGACCGACCGTGCCTTTGCAGCTCCTAGACCGTGGAACAGCATCCCTCTTCCCATCAGAACTGTCCCCTCCATCGACTCCTTTAAGTCGAGACTAAAAACTCATCTCTAATATAACCATATAACAATTACAGCACGGAACCAGGCCTTCTCGGCCCTTCCAGACCGTGCCGACCATTTATTTCCCCCTCGTCCCATCTACCTGCACTCAGACCATACCCCTCCATTCCCTTCCCGTCCATATACCTATCCACTTTACTTTTAAATGTTCAAATCGATCCTGCCTCCACCACTTCTGCTGGAAGATCATTCCACACAGCCACCACTCTCTGAGTAAAGAAGTTCCCCCTCATGTTACCCCTAAACTTCTGTCCCTTAATTCTCATGTCATGCCCTCTTATTCCTCTCGTGATTTTGCACACCTCTATAAGATCTCCCCTCATCCTCCTGTGCTCCATGGAATAGAGACCCAGCCTACTCAACCTCTCCCTGTAGCTCACACCCACGTCAAATGTCTATCCCTTTCATCAAAGCTTATCCACGTCAACTCTGTCTACCCCTTTCATCATTTTAAAGACCTCAATCAAGTCCCCCCTTAAGCTTCTGCGCTCCAAAGAATAAAGACCTAACTTGTTCAACCTTTCTCTGTAACTTAGTTGCTGGAACCCAGGCAACATTCTAGTAAATCTCCTCTGTACTCTCTCTATTTTGTTGACATCCTTCCTATAATTAGGCGACCAAAATTGTACACCATACTCCAGAATTGGTCTCACCAATGCCTTGTACAATTTTAACATTACTTCCCTACTCCTATATTCAATGCTCTGATTTATAAAGGCCAGCACACCAAAAGCTTTCTTTACCACCCTATCTACATGCGATTCCACCTTCAGGGAACTATGCACAGTTATTCCTAGATCCCGCTGTTCCACAGCATTCCTCAATTCCCTACCATTTACCATGTACGTCCTATTTTTGATTTGTCCTGCCAAGATGTAGCACCTCACACTTATCAGCATTAAACTCCATCTGCCATCTCTGCTCCCAAGCCGTTCTTGATGTCCTCTGAGCGAGGGCTATATGTGTGTAGTGATGTTTGTATTTCATCTATGAACCACTGTTGCGTGTTATACTATTCTGATACCAACGTGAAGCACTTTGGTCAACCAGAGTTGTTTTTTAAATGTGCGTTAGAAATAAAAGTGGCTTGGCTTGACTTGAGGAGCAGAGGTCACAGGCTCAGATTTAACGGACTTTCCTTCAGCAAGTAGAGGAGGAGGAATGTCTATAGTCAGAGGTCGGTGAATCTGTGGGATTCATTGCCACAGACGTCTGGGGAGGCCACAAGTCAGTGGATATATTTAAGGCAGAGATAGATGAATTCTTGATTAGTGCGGGTGTCAGGGGTTATGGGGAGAGGGCAGGAGAATGGGGTTAGGTGGGAGAGATAGATGAGCCGTGATTGAATGGCAGAGTAGACAATAAACAATAGACAATAGGTGAAGGAGTAGGCCATTCGGCCCTACGAGCCAGCACCGCCATTCAATGTGATCACGGCTGATCATCCCCAATCAGTACCCCGTTCCTGCCCTCTCCCCATACCCCCTGACTCCTCTATTTTTAAGAGCCCTCTTTTGAAAGCATCCAGAGAACCGGCCTCCACCGCCCTCTGAGGCAGAGAATTCCACAGACTCACCACTCTCTGTGAGAAAAAGTGTTTCCTCGTCTCCGTTCTAAATGGCTTACTCCTTATTCTTAAACTGTGTGTGGCCCCTGGTTCTGGACTCCCCCAACATCGGGAACATGTTTCCTGCCTCTAGCGTGTCCAAGCCCTTAATAACCTTATATGTTTCAATGAGATCCCCACTCATCCTTAAAACTGCAGAGTGCACAAGCCCAGCCGCTCCATTCTCTCAGCATGTGACAGTCCCGCCATCCCTGGAATTAACCTGGTGAACCTACACTGCATTCCTTCAATAGCAAGGATAGACCTGATGGGGCGAATGGCCTAATTCTATTCCTATTCCTTATGACATTATTATTATTAAATCTTTGAAAACATTAGCGACGCAGTGGTGCTGGTCTCCGACGGGAACGGTGACGGACACACCACACATCTCTGTCCTCCATAAGATTTTGGTGTGTGTGTGTGTGTGTGTGTGTGTGCGCTTTATCATAATTCCTTACAATAAACAGAGGACATATTTCCTGCGGCAGCTGAGGAAGCACAATCTGCCGCAGGCAACGATGGTCCAATTCTACACGGCCATCGTGGAGTCTGTCCTCACCTTCTCCATCATATGCCTGGTTTGGCCCAGCCACCAAGCACGACACCTGGAGGCTGCAGCGAATCGGCCGATCAGCATCCCCCCCCCCCCATATTGACGAACTGTATACTGCAGGAATAGAATACCTCCTATGGAAAAGACAGACAGATGGGCAGAGGGGATGGGGTACCTCAACTGGTGATTAATTAAATTCAGTCCGTTGCAAGGGGTGCCATTGAAACAGGAGATGTGGAGTCAGTATGGATAGAACTACGGAATTGTACGGGTAAAAAGACCCCAATGGGACTTATCTACAGGCCCCCAAACAGTAGCCTGGACAAGTTGAATCAGGAGTTAAAATTGTCACGTAGTAAAAGTTATGGGAGATTTCAACACACAGGTAGACTGGGAAAATCAGGTTGGTACTGGACCCCAAGAAAGGGAGTTTGTGGAGTGCCTTTGTGATGGATTTTTAGAGCAGCTTGTATTGGAGCTCGGATTTGATAAAGGACCTTGAGGTTAAGGAGCCATGAGGAAGTAGTGTATGGTCAGGTTTAATCTACAATTTGAGAGGGAGAAGGGTAGATCGGAGTTGTCAGTGTTACAGCTGAATAAAGGGGACTATGGGGCCATGAGGGAAGGAGCTGGCCAAAGATACTGGAAAGATACCCAAGCAGGGATGACAGTGGAACAACAATGCTAGGTATTTTTAGGAATAATACAGAAGGTGCAGGATCAGTTCATTCATAGGAGGAAGAAAGATTTCAAGGGGAGTAAGGGGCGACCGTGGCTGACAAGGGACGTCAGGGACGTCAGGAACGAAATGCATTTCGTTGTCTCTGTACTGTAAACTGACAATGACAATTAAAATTGAATCTGAATCTGACAGTATAAACATTAAAGGGAAGAAGTACAACGTAGCAAAGATGAGCGGGAAGCAAGAGGATCGGGTAATGTTTAAAGAACAACAGAAGATAACTAAAAAGACAATGCGGGGAGAGAAGTTGAGGTACGAAGGTAAGCTAGCCAACAATATAAAGCAGGACAGTTAAAGCTGCTTTAGGTATGTGAAGAGGAAAAAATTAGTTAAGACCAAAGTTGGACCCTTGAAGACTGAAAAAGGTGAGTTTATTACAGGGAACAAGGAAATGGCAGATGCGTTGAACAGGTACTTTGGATCCGTCTTCACTAAGGAGGACACAAACAATCTTCCTGATATAGTAGAAACATAGAAACATAGAAAATAGGTGCAGGAGTAGGCCATTCGGCCCTTCGAGCCTGCACCGCCATTCAATGTCATCATGGCTGATCATCCAACTCAGTATCCCGTACCTGCCTTCTCTCCATACCCCCGATCCCTTTAGCCACAAGTGCCACATCTAACGCCCTCTTAAATATAGCCAATGAACTGGCCTCAACTACCTTCTGTGGCAGAGAATTCCAGAGACTCACCACTCTCTGTGTAAAGAATGTTTTCCTCATCTCGGTCCTAAAGGAATTCCCCCTTATCCTTAGACTGTGACCCCTTGTTCTGGACTCCCCCAACATCGGGAACAATCTTCCAGCATCTAGCTTGTCCAACCCCTTAAGAATTTTGGGTTACACAAAAAGCTGGAGAAACTCAGCGGGTGCAGCAGCATCTAAGGAGCGAAGGAGATAGGCGACATTTCGGGTCGAGACCCTTCTTCAGACCCTTAAGACCCTTAACAACCCTTAAGAATTTTGTAAGTTTCTATAAGATCCCCCCTCAATCTTCTAAATTCCAGCGAGTACAAGCCGAGTCTATCCAATCTTTCCTCACATGAAAGTCCTGACATCCCAGTAGTGGCCAGAGGATCTGAGGTAACAGAGGCACTGAAGGAAATCCACATTCGGCAGAGTGGTGAGTCTGTGGAATTCTCTGCCTCAGAGGGCGGTGGAGGCCGGTTCTCTGGATGCTTTCAAGAGAGAGCTAGATAGGGCTCTTAAAGATAGCGGAGTCAGGGGATATGGGGAGAAGGCAGGAACGGGGTACTGATTGGGGATGATCAGCCATGATCACATTGAATTGCGGTTTACACAAAAAGCTGGAGAAACTCAGCGGGTGCAGCAGTATCTAAGGAGCGAAGGAGATAGGCGACGTTTCGGGTCGAGACCCTTCTTCAGACTGGTCAGGGATCAGGGAAACAAGAGATATAAACAGTGATGTGGAGAGATAAGGAACAATGAGTGAAAGATATGCAAAAACGTATTGGTGATAAAGGAAGCAGGCCGTTGTAAGCTGTTTGTGGTGTGAAAATGAGAAGCTAGTGCGACTGGGGGGGGGGGGGGGGGGGGGGGGAGATGGAGAAGGAATGTCAGGGCCCGAGGGCTGAGGGAGAGGTGGGAAGGGGAGGGGGCAGTCTGGGTTAACAGAATTGAGAAAATTCAATGTTTAAGCCCAGAGGATGCAGACTCCCCAAGCAGAATATGAGGTGCTGTTCCTCCAACTTGCGGTGTTGCTCACTCTGGCCGTGGAGGAGGCCCAGGACTGAGAGGTCGGATACGGAGTGGGAGGGGGAGTTGAAGTGCTGAGCCACCGGGAGGTCGGGTTGGTTATTGC
Organism: Raja brachyura; assembly: GCA_963514005.1. Next base: position 18,803 of record CAUPSL010001079.1, read on the forward strand.
GGACCGAGCGGAGGTGTTCGGGCCAAACGATCGCCCAGCCTCCGCTTGGTCTCACCGATGTAGATCAGCTGGCATCTGGAGCAGCGGATGCAGTAGATGAGGTTGGAGGAGGTGCAGGTGAACCTCTGTCGGACTTGGAATGACTGCTTGGGTCCCTGAAAGGGGTGGATGGGGGAGGTGAAGGGACAAGTGTGGCATCTCTTGCGGTTGCAAGGGAAAGTGCCCGGGGAAGGGGTGGAGCGGGAGGGAAGGGAAGAATTGACGAGGGAGTTGCGGAGGGAGCGGTCTTTGCGGAAGGCAGACCGGGGGGGGGGGGGAGATGGGAAGATGTGGCGAGTGGAGGGGTCACGTTGGAGGTGGCGAAACTGGCGGAGGACTATCTGTTGTATGCGCCGGCTGGAAGGGCCGAATGGCCTCCTGCTCCTGTGTCTATTGTCTATAAGAATTCCTCCAGGACAATCCGCCCGCCCGCCCCTTACTCTGCATGGCGAATGTCCTACAAAGGAAAAGGGGATGGGGGTGGGGGGGAAGCTAATGCACTACACAGTCTCCGGGGTTCGGGCAACTGGACTAAGCTCTCGCCCCAGACCCTGTGTATCGAATGCTCCGGGGATGGAGCAAAGGGGGGCGGCGATGCGTTACACAGGACGCGGGTTCACCCTCCCAGTCGGCAACGCGCCCCGGACCCTGCATACTCCATGGGTCCACCCGTGTGGGAGAGGGGTGACATGAGGTTGCACAGGGTGCGGGGTTTACGCTCCCGGGCGCCCCGACACTGTATATCGCATAGCTCCACCCGCATGGGGAAGGAGGGACACGAGGCTGCACAGGGTGCGGGGTTCACCCTCCCCGCTCGCCGTCGCGCCCCCGACCATGCATATCGCATGGCTCCAACCGCGTGGGGAAAGGGGAGACATGAGATACACAAGGTGCTGGGCACCGAAGCGCCGACGCGCCCCGGACGATGCATATTGCATAGCTCCGCCCGCCTGGGGACGGGGGGGAGACATGAGGCACACAGGGTGCGGGGTTCCCCGTCCCGTTGGTGCCGACGCGCCCCGGACCTTGTATAGGGCATAGCTGCGCCCGCCTGGGGGACGGGGGAGGCATGAGGTACACAGGGTGCGGGGTTCTCTCGGCCCCGCCCCCCCCCCACCGCGGCTTGACAAAGCGCCAGAGCAATGGCCGCCGTTCGCTCGCAGCCGACTCGGGGCCCAAGGTGTGGGGGGGCGGGGAGCGGGACCAAAGCGCGGCGGTGGGGAGGAGGGAGGGGAAGGGGGCGAACGGGACGGGTGGCGGGGACGGGACGGGACGGTGGGGGGAGGGGAGGGGAGGGGAAGGGGGGGGGAAGATTCATCTCCACCGCCGCTCGCTCACCTCAGCATCCAGGGACGCCATGGCTGTCGGCCCGTGACGTCGGCGCGTAACGTGGGGGCGGGGCCTGGGGCTACGCGGGGGGGGGGGGCGTGGTCTCGCCAACGTGGGGGGGCGGGACCTATCACGTGTGACGTCACATGCCCAAACGTGGGGGCGTGGTCACAACGACGTGGGGGGCGTGTGACGTCACATGCCGACGTGGTGGCGTGGTCTCGACAACGTGGGGGGCGTGGCCTGGGGCGCGTGTGACGTCGCACGGCCAACGTGGCGGCGTGCTTTCGACAACGTGGGGCACGTGTGGCGTCGCATGCGAACGTGGGGGGCGTGGTCTCGACAACGTGGGGGGGGGGGGGCGGGGCCTGACCAACCTGGGGGCGTCGCTCTTACCCATGTGGGGGGCGTGGCCATATCTCTTAAAGGGGCAGCGTCCCCCATCTGGATCATGCTTCAGAAAGAACTGCAGATGCAGATGCAGATGCAGATTCAGATTCAGATGCAGATTCAGATGCAGATTCAGATTCAGATGCAGATTCAGATGCAGATTCAGATGCAGATTCAGATTCAGATGCAGATGCAGATTCAGATGCAGATGCAGATGCAGATGCAGATGCAGATGCAGATGCAGATTCAGATGCAGATGCAGATTCAGATGCAGATGCAGATGCAGATTCAGATGCAGATGCAGATGCAGATGCAGATTCAGATGCAGATGCAGATTCAGATGCAGATTCAGATGCAGATTCAGATGCAGATTCAGATGCAGATGCAGATTCAGATTCAGATGCAGATGCAGATGCAGATGCAGATGCAGATGCAGATTCAGATGCAGATGCAGATGCAGATGCAGATTCAGATGCAGATGCAGATGCAGATTCAGATTCAGATGCAGATTCAGATGCAGATTCAGATTCAGATGCAGATTCAGATGCAGATGAAGATTCAGATGCAGATCAGAAGATTCAGATGCAGATTCAGATGCAGATTCAGATGCAGATTCAGATTCAGATGCAGATTCAGATGCAGATTCAGATGCAGATGAAGATTCAGATGCAGATTCAGATTCAGATGCAGATTCAGATGCAGATTCAGATGCAGATTCAGATGCAGATGCAGATTCAGATTCAGATTCAGATGCAGATTCAGATGCAGATGCAGATGCAGATGCAGATGCAGATTCAGATGCAGATTCAGATTCAGATTCAGATGCAGATTCAGATGCAGATTCAGATGCAGATTCAATTGTAATTGTCATTGTCAGTGTACAGTACAGAGACAACGAAATGCATTTAGCATCTCCCTAAGAGCGACACAGCAAATGATTTGAATAAATAACAATAAGTGTCCTGGGGGGGGGGGTGATTGGCAGTCACCGAGGTACGTTGTTGAGTAGCGTGACAGCCGCCGGAAAGAAGCTGTTCCTGGACCTGCTGGTTCGGCAACGGAGAGACCTGTAGCGCCTCCCGGATGGTAGGAGGGTAAACAGTCCATGGTTGGGGTGAGAGAGGTCCTTGGCGATGCTGAGCGCCCTCCGCAGACAACGCTTGCTTTGGACAGACTCGATGGAGGGGAGCGAGGAGCCGGTGATGCGTTGGGCAATTTTCACCAACCCTCTGCAATGCCTTCCGGTCGGAGACAGAGCAGCTGCCATACCAAACTGTGATGCAGTTGGTAAGGATGCTCTCGATGGTGCAGCGGTAGAAGTTCACCAGGATCTGAGGAGACAGATGGACCTTCTTCAGTCTCCCCAGGAAGAAGAGGCGCTGGTGAGCCTTCTTGATCAGAGTTGAGGTATTGTGGGTCCAAGAGAGGTCGTCGGAGAGGTTGACTCCCAGGAACCTGAAGCTAGAAACACGTTCCACCTCCGTACCGTTAATGTGGATGGGGGTGTGCGTGCCGCCCCTGGACTTCCTGAAGTCTACAATGAGCTCCTTGGTCTTCTTGGAGTTAAGGGCCAGGTTGTTGCCGTCAGCGCACCATGCTGCTAAGCGCTGGACCTCCTCCCTGTAGGCCGACTCATCGTTGTTGCTGATGAGGCCAATCACCGTTGTATCATTCAGATTCAGATTCAATTTTAATTGTCATTGTCAGTGTACAGTACAGAGACAACGAAATGCATTTACAGAGACAACGAAATGCATTAGAGACAACAAGATGCTGGAAAAATTCAAGTTGGACACTAAAATCCCTGGTCAATTCGTCCCTTCCCACCCAAACCACCCCCTCCCCCGGCACTTTCCCCTGCAACCGCAGGAAATGCTACACTTGCCGCTTTACCTCCCCCCCCCCCCGACTCCATCCAAGGACCCAAGCAGTCGTTCCAGGTGCGGCAGAGGTTCACCTGCACCTCCTCCAACCTCATCTATTGCATCCGCTGCTCTAGGTGTCAGCTGCTCCACATCGGCGAGACCAAGCGTAGGCTGGGCGATCGCTTCGCCCGACACCTCCGCTCGGTCCGCAATAACCAACCTGATCTCCCCGGTGGCTCAGCACTTCAACTCCCCCTCCCAGTCCGTCCTGGGCCTCCTCCACGGGCCAGAGTGAGTCCCACTGCCAATTGGAGGAGCAGCCCCTCATATTTTGCTTGGGCAGTTTGCACCCCAGCGGTACGAACATTGACTTCTCCAATTTCTGGTAGCCCCTGCTTTCTCCCTCCTTCCCCTCCCCTTCCCAGCTCTCCAAAAACCCACTGTCTCCGCCTCTTCTTTTCTTCTTCCCGTCCCCCCCACTCCCACTCCCACATCGGTCTGAAGAAGGGTCTCAACCCGAAACGTGGCCTATTCCCTCTCTCCAAAGATGCTGCCTCACCTGCAGAGTTTCTGCAGCTTTTTGTCTACCTGAGGTGTTAATAATGTTCACCTGCCCTGAGGTACAGTGTAAAAGCTTTCGTGTTGCGTGCTATCAATCCAGTAAAGACAACACATGATTGGAGTCGATCCATTTGCAGTGTACATGATAAGGAAATAGTGTTTATAGACGGTTACACAAAAAGCTGGAGAAACTCAGCGGGTGCAGCAGCATCTAAGGAGCGAAGGAGATAGGCGACGTTTCGGGTTTATAGACAATAGGTGCAGGAAGAGGCCATTCGGCCCTTCGAGCCAGCACCGCCATTCACTGTGATCATGGATGAATAAGCCATTGAGAACGGAGAAGAGGAAACACTGTTTCTCACAGAGAGTGGTGAGTCTGTGGAATTCTCTGCCTCAGAGGGCGGTGGAGGCCGGTTCTCTGGAAACTTTCAAGAGAGAGCCAGATAGGGCTCTTAAAGATAGTGGAGTCAGGGGATATGGGGAGAAGGCAGGAACGGGGTACTGATTGTGGAAGATCAGCCATGATCACATTGAATGGTGGTGCTGGCTTGAAGGGCCGAATGGCCTATCCCCGCACCTGTTGTCTATTGAAAGTTAGTGAAGGCCAGCACAAATCAGGGGCCGGCAACAGACTGGGGGTTTGAGGGAGCGCGCCTGCCTGCCTGCCGGCACTATATAAATGCAGGTGTTTCTTGTTTGCAGAGTGAGGGCCCGCGGCCACCATTGAGAGCTGCCGACACGGTGTATAGGGCCTGACAGGTGAGTACCACGCATTCACATGCAGACGGCTCCTATCTCGCCCCAGTCAGTAGCCGGGCCTGTGAGACTGGCCCCTTTACACACCGCCTCCCCTGGCCCAAATGGGGATTCTGTAGTTTAACACAGGGGAAAATTGGGGATTAACGATGACTTCTCCAAAGGGCTTGCATTGGCCAACGGGCTGAATGGTCACTTGCCTGTAATTCAGGCCCTTCTGGCAGTTCCCGGGTACAGTCATAGAGCGACAGAGGTAATACAGCGTTGAAACAGGCCCTTCGGCCCAACTTGCCCACAACGGCCAACATGCCCCATCTACACTAGTCACAGAGTGATCCAGTGTGGAAACAGGCCCTTCCTTCAGCCCAACTTGCCCACACCGGCCAACAATGTCCCATCTGCACTAGTCCCACCTGCCTGCGCTTGGTCCATATCTCTCCAAACCTGTCCTATCCATGTACCTGTCCAACTGTTTCTTAAACGATGGGATAGTCTCAGCCTCAACTGCCTCCTCTGGCAGCTCTGTGTGAAAGAGTTACCCCCCAGATTCCTATTAAATCTTTTCCCCTTCACCTTGAACCTATGTCCTCTGGTCCTCGATTCCCCTACTCTGGGTAAAGGATTCTGTGCATCTACCCGATCTATTCCTCTCATGATTTTGTCCACCTCTATACGATCTCCCCTCATCCTCCTGCGCTCCATGGAATAGAGACCCAGCCTACTCAACCTCTCCCTGTA